>JBAMJV010005763.1:0-39148 GCA_037951105.1 Echinarachnius parma
CCGTGGATAAAGGGGTCCTTTGCGCCTCCAAAGTTTGACCCCTGGGGATTGTCCGATGCTTCTATTTGTTTGCGAATGTACCGTGTTCAACATCGCTGACTGCGGGGAGAGCGAAACAGATAAAAGGATCACTGATGCGTATCTGGCAATTTTACGTTGCCTGTTTTGAAAGACGAAATAACCTCTTGCAACTTAACACTAGTATGTCTTACAGATTACAGAATACATATTGGATACAAATGTCATCCGTGAAATTACCCTGCAGATGCCTCTGAATATTGAAAATCGACTCGCAAAAGTTATGTTTAAAAAAGCGGAGCTTCCACATTTCCCTACATAGAGGGAAAAAATCGCTGCACAAAGTCAGACAAAAGGCAATTATTGGCATCCAAGCTGCATGTAGAGGCCAATACACCAGTGGCCGAGAGCACGATCATGACCCAGGACCAGACCTAGTTCCACTGATCTCTAGATATGCTTTACGGTTGAATGAGTAAGGGCGGTATGTGTGCTCTGCTACGTTCTATTGATTTGTACGTAATTCTAGCATAATGACATCAATGAGTTAGAGCCAATGATGCTAATTACCATGGTAAATGCAAATGTCGCTGGTCCGTAATCGGGCCCCTGCTCCCTGTTCACAGTTACGTTTTTTACATGTGCAATACTACGGTCAAGTGAGAAAGACGTGTATTCATCGAATTGAAAGGACTGAATGGTTACTTATTATTCTTGTTACATCTAATAGAAATTCCTTGATGCGATGGTTGTAAAATTGTTCTCATGAAAGAGAGCAAAAGATATTCCATGACAACCATCTGCCACTCTGAACACGACTGCACAGAGTAAAGGCTCTATTGATACATTTCTCTATCACCGCAGTTGTCAACCCCCCCCCCCCCCCCCCCTTCCGTCGCTATGCCATGCGCTCATATACAGGGTGGCCCAGAAAGGATGCAACACCTACGATCGTTAATTTCATCAAAACCATCGACCAAATGTCATTGTTTTTTTGTTTGATTGGGTAGAACATTCTTTTTCCAACAAAATGATACCATGAGCATTGATTTTTGGGTAAGGCGTTTGGATCCTAGGGCCATTTTTCTGAGGCAATGTCGTTTCCTAAATGTGCTACTTTTTCGTCTCCAGCGATCCTCGGACCACTTAGACATTCTCGCCCCACGGCCTGCCGTAGAATTATCTGTACATAAGAATGGCTCACATTGTCTTCCTTACAAAGGGAGAGCAGTCATGCAGTCATGCTTCTGTACAGCTAATTATATGGCAGGCCATGGGGCGAGAATGACTCATTGTTCAGAGGATCGCTGGAGACGAAAAAGTAGCAAAATTTAGGAAACGACATTGCCTCAGAAATATGGCCCTAGGATCCAAACGCCCCAAAATCAATGCTCATGGTATCATTTTGTTGGAAAAAGAATGTTCTACCCGATTAAACAAAACAACAATGTCATTTGGTCGATGGTGTTGATGAAATTAACGATCGTAGGTGTTGCATCCTTTCTGGGCCACCCTGTATTGGTTTCCTCTGCATTCGGTTAGTTTACTTTAGTTTTATACACGGGTGTTGTTTTAATGTTGTGATATTCATTTGTAAGTGGAAGCCATGTTTGATCTTGTTTTGGTGATTGGGTTCATTCGAATGTATTTATATGGCCTGTGGCATATTCAAACATGCTATCAATATGTATTCTGTAATCTGTAAGACATATTTGTAAAGTTGCAAGAGGTTTTTAGATATAATCCCCAATGAATCAACGTGTATTTCGTCTTTCAAATCAGGCAACGTAAAATTTGTCGAAATTGCCAGGTACGCATCAGCGATCCTTTTGTTCTCTGTTTCGCTCTCCCCGCAGTCAGCGATTTTGAACACGGTACATTCGCAAACAAATAGAAGCATCGGACAATCCCCAGGGGTCAAACTTTGGAGGCGCAAAGGACCCCTTTATCCATGGGTACACCCCGGGAGACTCGATGCACAAAAGACCTCTGGGCTGCTGGTCTAAATCACTGATCTTCAAACTTTCAATCCATGTTTAGTAAATTGGTACTTGACAGGAATGTAGGCTATGCCAATATATGCCTGAGCGATTTGCCTGAGGGACTTAGTAACATTGTTAACATCCTCAGCATTCAATTGGAATTCAAGCGGTTCCCTCATACCTTGTTTTATTCGTATTAACAATAAAAGCATGGGACAGGTTTCGTTTTTTCAAAGTGTTCGGATATGAAATTATCTACGGAACCTTTTTAGCCGTGTACAAAGTAAGTGCAATGAATAAGTGAATATCACTTGCATTTTCACTCGGCCAAATAACATCCAATTAACTTCGCACATTACTTTATGGACATATGAGATCACACCAGTACACATTTTAAAAACCGTGCATCACTTTTTGCACTTGTCAACAAAGAGTAGTAGTAGTAGTAGTAGTAGTAGTAGTAGTAGTAGTAGTAGTAGTAGTAGTAGTAGTAGTAGTAGTAGTAGTAGTAGTAGTAGTAGTAGTAGTAGTAGTAGTAGTAGTAGTAGTAGTAGTAGTAGTAGTAGTAGTAGTAGTAGTAGTAGTAGTAGTAGTAGTAGTAGTACTACTACTACTAAGCGGACGCATCCGAGATTGAGTTCACAATGCAACGCCATGAATCTTTATCCATCATCAATGTCTGCAAGTCCCCAGTTTCACACTGGATGTCTCTTGCAATGCAGTCCATATAGTTCAAAGGTCTCCTTCCTCTATTAGGACATGGGAGTCTCATGCAGATCACATCCGAGATCACTTGGTCTTTGGCCCTAAAACAGTGACCAGCGAATCTCGTTCTGCGATGAGCAACAGTGGTAGAGATGGGTGGTATGTTCCATAGATCTCTGGTTTTGTTTTGTGTTCCCTCCAACTAATATTTTGTACCCTCATAAGTAACCTAGTATATGTCCCATCAAGCCGGTCCTGTAGTGCCTTCTTCATGGTCCATGTCTCTGAACCATAAAGTAGAATGCTCTTTACACAGGCCCTGAAAAATGTAACTTTTGTGGATCTTGAAATGTGAGATTGCCAAATGTGGTGCAACTTATTACATGCACTCCATGCTTGACCTTTACGTGACATGAAATCTTTCTTAGAGTCAGCAACGTAAGATCCTAAGTACTTAAAATCGTTGACCTCCTTAATGTGTATGCCTTCCCTGGTGGTGATTGGAGGGTGATCAGCATCCTCGTTCACCGTCATGTACTCGGTTTTCTTTGGGTTAAGAAACAGACCAACCTTTGCAGAAGCATTCTCTAAAGAAGACAGCAGGTCTTGGGCATTCTGAAGATATTTTGCTATTAAGGCAATGTCATCTGCATAGTCGAGGTCTGCCAGGTACTTGTCTTTGTCACGGTTAGTTCTTTCTGGTTTGACATCTAAACCTTTCTCTTTCATGTTCTCCACAGACTGATGTAGAATATAGTCCACGACTATGACAAAGAGATAAGGTGCAAGCGTATCCCCTTGCAGTATCCCTGCTGTTGTGCGAAACTCCTTCGTAGGGCCGTCCATGCTTTGTACGAAGCTTTTTGGGTGTTTGTACATTATGGCAATTGCTTGTATTATTTGAGAAGGTATGCCGTAGTTACCAAGGATTTGAAACATGACCTTCCTATTGACACTGTCAAACGCCTTGGAGAAGTCCACAAAAATGAAAGTTGCTTTCTGCTTGGAAATTGTCAGCTCTTCTATAATCCTCCTAAGAGTGAGGATCTGAGGTGTAGTGGCTCTTCCCTTCCGAAAACCATTCCGATTGCGTCGGAGAACCGGATCGACATGGGGAGTGATTCTATTGAGAAGCATTGAATTGTAGAGCTTAGACGCAATGGGTGACAATGTAATGCCTCTATAATTTGATGGAAGAGAGAGGTCACCTTTCTTGGGTAAGGGGATAATGACAGAGTTGGAAAATGGCTGCGGGATGTTGCCTACATATGTTTCATTACAGAAGTTCAGCAATTCTTGATGGAAAAGTGGGCATTTCCAAACAACTGCTGGGATGTTGTCTGGACCAGGTGTCTTAGACAGATTTAGTCTCTTTAAGCAGTTTTGGAGCTCTTCCATAGAGAACGGACCTGTTGGTATAGGGAGGTTGTCAGCAATCCTATGCTGAAAGAAAGGATAGTAGTAGTAGTAGTAGTAGTAGTAGTAGTAGTAGTAGTAGTAGTAGTAGTAGTAGTAGTATTGTTATTATCATTTTTTGTTATTGTGTAATTTGTATTATTATGATGATAATAATGATAATGATAATAATAATAATGATGATAATAATAATAATAATCATTATTGCTATTATTTTGATTAACAGCCCAGAACCATATTTCTCTGGCGGAAGTTGCTGTTGCTAGTGCTGGGCTTGTGTCTTGCCATTGATATTCTGGACTTCTGCACTGATGTGCCTTTGCTTGAGGTAATAATAACATTGCATTTGGATAGTGTTTCACTCGCTTTGTTAAGGGCCAAACATATGAGCGTTGACTGAATTTTGGAGTACGATTGTTTTACTTGGCACACATATTCCTTGGATCAAAAGAAAACAATTCATCCAAAGAGACACTCTGTATCTATGCAAATTAGGCCTAATTTCCATAATTTATGCAAATTTATTCTTGAAAATGGGATATTCTATGAAAAAGGTGTTTTTATAATCCTTGGATCAAAAGGAGAAAATTCATCCACAGACACAGACTGTATATGCAAATTAGGCCTAATTTCCATAATGTATGCAAATCTATTTATGGAATGGGATATTCTATGAACATTTTGTATTTATTGAGATATTTGAAGGACAAACATTTGAAAATAGATGACCTAGGGTATATCAAGGTCAGTGGATCAATCTAGCAGATGTTTGGTGACTGTCTAACCCCTCAAATTGAAGATGGCCACTGGCAGCAATGTTAAAATTCGCACATTTTGTGTTATATGTACGATATAATAATAAACATTTATATAGCGCATATTGCAAAGAGCCTCTAAGGTACATTTCAAACCCACACAATGATATTGCGTACTTTATCAACTCTCTGGGGAGCATACTAGCCAAGCTGCCATCGATGGTGGCGCTAAGACCATGGTACCCATTTATACACCTGGGTAGAGAGCAGCAATTGTGGATTAATTGTCTTGCTAAAGGACAAACGCAGTGGGCCTACACAGGGTTCGAACTCGGGATATCACGATCGGAAAGCGCGCGCTCTACCAATCTTGCCACACCACGTCTAGTAAAATCATTACTGGGATGTAAAAATCAATTGTTGACTCATCCTTGGAACAAACTAAGAAGATATATTAAAGGAGACACACGATTCCTACATAAATTAGCCTCATTTGCATAATTTATGTATAATGACACAGGAATGTAATTTATTATGATATTATCGTCTTCATTGAAATACTTGAATGTTAACATTCCTGCGGCGGCCACATTGGATTAGTGAGACAAGATGACTGCCAATTATGCTGACAACCTGCTAAAAGTACTTGGTTACTTTGACTTACCCTAGTTCTTCAACTGCATAAGTTAAAACATCAATTATTTACATAAAGACTACAATTTTATAATACAGTATATCACATTTGTGTACTTATGTATACATTATTCAAATGTGTCTAATTAACATCTATAAAGTGTGCTTCTTTTGATAATTCTTCTTAGTTCTTTCCAAGAATGGATCCAAAATTGATTCAGACATCCAAACAATTGTTAAAATAAACACATCACACATGTTTGTACCTTGATTAGTTCAAAAGTAAGACAAAAAAGACAGAATTTAACATTCCTGCCAACGGCCAGCTTGGATTTGAGACACTACCCTCCCGTGCCAAAAATATTGCAACATAGACACATGCATTACCCAGGAATTTTATGACATAAGTGCTGTTTTAATTAATTTGTAGTACGTGATTTAAGATCTTATTATCAGGCACATTTCATTGACATGTCAAGAGTCGTTTATCATGTAAAGTTCATGAAATTTAATATTTTGTTGGGTACCCGCGCCTTCTGATAATGGCGCGCATCCTCCTTGATAGAGTCGCGTATAGACCATGCAGTCTTTTTTAGCTCACCTGAGCCAAAGGCTCAAGTGAGCTATTGTGATCGCTTTTCGTCCGTCGTCCGTCGTCCGTCGTCCGTCGTCCGTCGTGCGTCGTGCGTCGTGCGTCGTGCGTCGTGCGTCGTCCGTCGTCCGTAAACTTTTTACATTTTCATCTTCTTCTCCAGAACCAATGATCGGATTCCAACCAAACTTGGCAGGAATCATATTTAGGGGTAGAGGAACCAAAGTTGCTAAAATGGTGGGCGTGGCCCCCAGGGGGGCCCTGGGGGAGGGCACCAAATGTAAAAAATATGTAAATTTTAAACATCTTCTTCTCAAGATCCAGAAGTATGACAGACCTGATATTTCATATTTAGATGCCTCTATTGATGAAGAATGAAAGTTGTTCACAAGATTTTTGTGGGTGGTCCCATAAGGGCCCTGTGGGCGTAACAGTTTTTTTGGGGGCCCTACCATAGGAAATATACATTTTCATCTTCTTCTCCAGAATCAATGATTAGATTCCAACCAAACATGGCAGGAATCATCTTTAGGGGTAGAGGAACCAAAGTTGCTAAAATGGTGGGCGTGGCCCCCAGGGGGGCCCTGGAGGAGGGCACCAAATGTAAAAAATATGTAAATTTTAAACATCTTCTTCTCAAGATCCAGAAGTATGACAGACCTGATATTTCATATTTAGATGCCTCTATTGATGAAGAATGAAAGTTGTTCACAAGATTTTTGTGGGTGGCCCCACAAGGGCCCTGTGGGCGTAACAGTTTTTTTTGGGGCCCTACCATAGGAAATATACATTTTCATCTTCTTCTCCAGAACCAATGATTAGATTCCAACCAAACATGGCAGGAATCATCCTTAGGGGTAGAGGAACCAAAGTTGCTAAAATGGTGGGCGTGGCCCCCAGGGGGGCCCTGGGGGAGGGCACCAAATGTAAAAAATATGTAAATTTTAAACATCTTCTTCTCAAGATCCAGAAGTATGACAGACCTGATATTTCATATTTAGATGCCTCTATTGATGAAGAATGAAAGTTGTTCACAAGATTTTTGTGGGTGGTCCCATAAGGGCCCTGTGGGCGTAACAGTTTTTTTGGGGGCCCTACCATAGGAAATATACATTTTCATCTTCTTCTCCAGAATCAATGATTAGATTCCAACCAAACATGGCAGGAATCATCTTTAGGGGTAGAGGAACCAAAGTTGCTAAAATGGTGGGCGTGGCCCCCAGGGGGGCCCTGGAGGAGGGCACCAAGTGTAAAAAATATGTAAATTTTAAACATCTTCTTCTCAAGATCCAGAAGTATGACAGACCTGATATTTCATATGTAGATGCCTCTATTGATGAAGAATGAAAGTTGTTCACAAGATTTTTGTGGGTGGCCCCACAAGGGCCCTGTGGGTGTAACAGTTTTTTTTGGGGCCCTACCATAGGAAATATACATTTTCATCTTCTTCTCCAGAACCAATGATTAGATTCCAACCAAACATGGCAGGAATCATCCTTAGGGGTAGAGGAATCAAAGTTGCTAAAATGGTGGGCGTGGCCCTCAGGGGGGCCCTGGGGGAGGGCACCAAGTGTAAAAAATATGTTAATTTTAAATATCTTCTTCTCAAGATCCAGAAGTATGACAGGCCATCGCAGAATGGCCCCATAGGGTCCCTATGTGAGTGGGGTTAATATGCTGAAGTGGTCAGTGGCTGGTGAAATGTGTTAAGCTTTGTCTTATATGTGTGTCTGTCTTTTTTTATGATTCACCCAAACATTATGGTAAATCATAATGTTAGGTACAGGGGATCAAAAGTTATTGATTAAATAGTACATCACATTATAGATTTTGGCATGATTTCAACTGATTTCATATCTTCTGAGGGTGCCAGAGAGAACATGCGCCAGATGTGAATTGATTGACCTCAGGTGAGCGTCGTGCCCCCCTGGGGCTCTTGTTGGGTGATGCTGCCCCAGACCCTGAAGATAGAGCAGATCAAACCATCCCTAGTGGTTGGTCGGTCCTTGGTGAGGGCTCTCTTGATGTCATCCCACATATTCTCTATCAGGTTAGCATCTGGTGATTGCGCTGGCCACTGCACCCTGTTGACGCAATTTTCGTCATACCATTGGTCCATCTGGGCAGCCCTGTGCACCGGTGCGTTTTCATCCTTGAAAATGAACGGGTGTTGCGCGTCGCCAAAGATGTTACCAATGGATGGAAACAAGAGAGAGTCCAGAATCTCCCGATATGTTTGCGTTATCCATGTTCCCGTCCACGACAACAAGATCGCTGACTCCATAGATGCCGACACACCCTCAAACCATGACTGAAACTGCATTCCTTTGAGTGTAGAGTCAGGTTCCTTTGGTCGTATGAGGTGTTGGGTTCACGCCAGACTCTCACTTTTCCGTCGTTGGAAGAAAGACAATACCTACTCTCGTCGGAAAAGACCGGATGTGACTCCAATTGTCCTACACCGTCCAATCCCTCACTCTGGAGGACCACCTGTTGCGTCTCTGGCGATTGATACGAGATATGAGAATCTTCCTCCTGGAAATGCGGGCATGAAGATTATGAGAGTATAGGCGTTTTTGTGTCGTTATTCTCTCAAGTATTTCAATAACAAAACCATTTTCATAGAATATCCCATTCCATGAATAAATTTGCATAAATTATGGAAAATAGGCCTAATTCGCAGGTATACAGTAGGTCTCTGTGGATGAATTTTCTCCTTTCGATCCAAGGAATATGAAAACACCATTTTCATAGAATATCACATCTTCATAGAATATCACATCTTCATAGAATATCACATTTTCATGAATAAATTTGCATAAATTATGGAAATTATGCCTAATTTGCCTAGATACAGAGTGTCTCTTTGGATGATTTTTTTTCTTTTGATCCAAGGAATATGTGTGCCAAGTAAAACGATCATACTCCAAAATACAGTTGTTGTTGTTTTAGTTTAATGGCAAGCAGTCAATGGTGAGTATTGTTGCCAATTTAAATTCTCTTTTTTCTTTACAAAAAAAAAATATATATATATATATATATGTATATATTCCAATGGCACCGCTATGCATATCGTGATATTTGTTTTCTTCCAATAACATAGTTGTATTACATTTTTACAAAAATATCAAATCTATACGTTTGCGTCTCGCACATTGGGACTCCGCCTCTCATGTGGAGTTACGCAAATATAACGAATGTACAAGCGTTCATTTCCTTTGAAACTATAATTCATATTTTACTACAAGTATTATTATAATATATAAAATAATAAACTAAACAATAATATCATAGCACTACAAACAAAATATCGCAAAATATCGCGATATAGTCACGGACCCCTTAACAAGCCTACTAACATGACTAATACAGTTTGTGACGCGTGCTGGTGTGAAGGGCGAATCAAACAATCGGTTTTTACAGCGAATCGCAACGATTTGTCATTGGGAGGGAAAATCGCTTAGGTTGTTCTGAATCGTTCAGCATCGTTGTACATCGTACCGGTTCTTTCGAGAAAAAAATCGTTGCGCATCGTGAAGAAAACCGTGAAAGCGGATCCAAAGCGGACCCAAGACTGCCGTCTTAAACTGTTTAAAACAGTCGCATCTCGATGTTATCCAACTCTTTACTAGTATAGTCATGATAGTTGTCGTAGCGAATTCGTGTTCAATCATTTTCATTTCGTTGCCATTCATTCTGACTCGTACTGCGACGTTGCACAGATCGTCGCTTTACGTTCTGGTTCGAATTATGTCGAGACGGAATCAAAATACTATACGTAAAGTGGTGTGTATGTATAATAATGTGAAATGTAAACATATTATTTAGCATTTGTTTATTTTGTTTATTGGGGTAGGAATGGGGAGGGGGTGCGCAATCCGAGATTTATAAACCCCTCACAAAAAGTTTCGCAATCCATGTTTGAGCGTTCATATCTCTCCTATTACTTTATTACCGTTCATGAATTTGGTATCATTGAAAACCGTGTATTCCTCCCTTTACATTGATATGACATTTGCTATTGATACTTTATCATGAAATGTGCATGACACCCGAATATGGGGCATAGTGAAAAGTGAAATGTTGGAAAATGCATTGATATTGTCAACAGTGTACTCCTTTTGTTGAGAGAATACAGTGTTCTGATGATGTTTTAGTCGATCATGCGTGGATGTCAATGAATTATCATTTTCTTTGGAGGATGATATGTAAATTGTGTCTTTATGAATTTGAGGTGGTGCAATTACGTTTGTGTATGTTGTTTCGAGATGTAATGTGTTTTATTGACTGATTGAGAAATTATTGTGGATATTGTGTAAACTTGTGTATCAGTCAAACATAATAAGTACTGTACAAAATGACTACAAACGTCACTTTTCATGGTCCAAACAAGAGCAAAATGCATAATTGTAATTATGACCACTTCAAATTCATGCCATCCTCCTAAGCGGAATGCCAAAGTAAAAAAAGTGGCTTCCTTAAGGAATTAGGTTGCCAGATCTCCACAACAAGGTGAAACCAATTTTATTTGCAAGTATTTTTAATGAGACAAATTAATTCAGAGGTCTACCTCAAGCAATTTGTTGCGAACACCTCCAAATTCAAGATGGCGTCCACAAAAGTAGCCGTTTTGACTTGCTATAGATAATTGGCGAAATTTCCCAAACGACACCTGAAATCAGCATAATTTTGCAGTCATATTAAAGACAATACAATTTCCTATAATCTGATACCAAATACCATGGGTTTCAGGAAATGTAACACAGTAATTTTTAGCCCCAAACTCTAATTTTAGGAATTTTTTTCCCCCAACAATATGAAATTATTGATTTACATAATTCGGCATAAATCAATAATTGCATTGGGAGTTAAATAAAAACTTTTCAGAAAACTGCCCAGTTATACTCTGTGAAAATTCCAAGTGTGTACAGTATCTAAGCAAAAAAGTTATAATGACTTGAAGTCAGCATTTGATATTGTAACGAAATAGCCCTTAAATAATGGCTAGTTTCATTAGATAATTCGTTGTAGTTGGGTTATATTAATGAATGACATAAAGTAATATGGGGATCGATAGTAGAATCATGGATTCATGATTATTGTAGTGAAATTAGTGTTAAAAATCGCTTTGTATATGAGCGAATCGATTATGAGTAAAATAGTGGTTAATTAAGGGAGTGATTAATGGTGGAGTTGAATTAGGATTAAGGAAATGTTTTTATAGACATGATGTTTACGGGAATAATTATGGATAATGATTATGTATAAAATAGAACAGTTTGGTAATTTATGATGGATGGATAATATTTGTTAAGTGGTTAATTGTGATTAGGATCGGAGAATCGATAATGGACAAGTAGGGATCGATCATGAAATATATGGATCGGTCGATCATAATTGTTAATCGATTGTAGAACGTTGTAATGTTATGTGTTAGTTTACACATTTGGAATAGTTAAATGGTTATAGTTCCTATGGTAAGGACAAGGCATGATGATTAAGTATTAGGTTAATTAAGTAATTAGATACCGAGTAATTTGGTGGGTTAACCATGTGAAATGAGTAAGGATTGGTAGAGTTATGATTAGTTAAAGATTAGAAGTTAGGAATAATTAGTAACTATGGAAATGCAGTATGTAAGGTAGTACGAGTGTTGAAGCATGACCGGCCGCAGCGCAGTTTTTTTTTTATTTATTTTTATTTATTTATTTCCACAAATGGGTGGGATGGCCCTTTCAGCAGAAACTGATTTTCAAAGGGGTCCCAGTTCGTTCGCTTCGTGAAAATTGATGCATGTTGCTATACGAAGTGCATGCTAATACATTCACTGTAAAGCCTAGTGCCCACTATGTGATCTGCGCTTGCGACGATATAGCCCGAGTTGCTAGCGATTTCGGTTCGGTGTGAATCGCGAGTCATCCCGATCTCATTGCGTACGTACGCGATCTTTTCGGTGCCCACTATGCGATCTCACGGCGACTTCCCCTGAGAAATGCATTGTCCCTATTTCCACGCATGCCTGCATGGTTGATGATTATAGCCAAGTATTGTTCGCTCTTGCTTGTCTAGACTAGAGTACCTGCATAAAGAGAGTAGCGACAACTGGTGTGCACAAATGGATAAAAAAATGGCGACAGCTGTTTTAAGTTACTGCATACAGGAATGCTGAGTTCAACAATGCGCTAAACTATGACTGAACCTCTTTGAGCATGCAGTGGGTTAAATTCCTTTCGCCATTTTGTGAACAATAGATGTCGCTACTCTCTTTATGCAGGTACTCTAGTCTAGACATCATAATCAGCTTTGCGAGTTTTGTTTATAAACCCAGTGCCCACTTTGCGATCTGCGCCTAGCGATCTAGAGCGATCTTGCCCGAAAAGGAGTGATCCCCTGAGATCTGTGGTTAAGTCGCAAAGTGGGCACCAATGGCCGCACCAGATCGCTGTTACTCGCGTCCGCAAGGGTGGTGTCGGTTGCGGTCGCCAGGTTTTGGACATGTTCAAAAATTTCGTTCTCGATTGCATGTCGGGCGGGATCGCACAAATGGCAAGCCGTTTGAACAATTATTCATATTTCCTGATAACAAGAATGCAATCCTTGATATCAAGAATTCTGTTTTTATATATCAATAATTACATTCTTGATATCAAGAAATAAGTTCATGATATCCAGAATTCGATTTCTTGATATCAAGAATTCGATTTCTTGATATCAAAAATTGAATTCTTGAAATCAAGAATTACCATTGGTTAACAACAGAAAATGATTTCTTTATATCAAGAATTAGATGTTCAGTTATGCGAAACTGCTTTACAAAGGCGCCCTGCGAGAATCAAGAATTCTTTTCTTGATATCAAGAAATGAATTCTTGATATTAAGAAATTATTTGTTGTTGTTAAGCAATGGTAATTCTTGATATCAAGAAAAGGAAAAAAATGTTAAAACGGCTAGCCATGACTGGCCATGCTCACACATTCAACAAATTCCAACAAATTCAAATCAAACAAGCGTGAATCCATGGCTATTGTATTCCTCGACAATGCGTGGAAATGGGGCCAAGGCATGACCCCGAAGAAGTCACACTGAAAAGATTGTGTGCACAATGGAATCGGGCTGACTCACTGCGAACTGATGTGATTCCAAGGTCGTTAGCCCAATGCCCACTATGCGATCTTGCCCGAATAGGAGCGATCCCCTGAGATCTGTGTTAAGTCGCAAAGTGGGCACCAATGGCCGCAGCAGATCGCCGCGAATGCGATCGAGACCGATCTGGTCGCCAGATTTTTGAACATGTCAAAACCCCGGCGACCGCAACCGACACCACCCTTGCGGACGCGAGTTACAGCGATCTGGTGCGGCTACTGGTGCCCACTTTGCGACTTAACCACAGATCTCAGGGGATCGCTCCTATTCGAGCAAGATCGCTATAGATCGCTAAGCCCAGATTGCATAGTGGGCATTGGGC
This sequence comes from Echinarachnius parma, assembly GCA_037951105.1. Taxonomy (NCBI): domain Eukaryota; kingdom Metazoa; phylum Echinodermata; class Echinoidea; order Clypeasteroida; family Echinarachniidae; genus Echinarachnius; species Echinarachnius parma. Next base: position 13,567 of record JBAMJV010005763.1, read on the forward strand.
TTAAGCCAGGAACCTTACGGATTCGGTTTCTTTATTGATTCCTGAGTGAAAGAGGTTGCTACCCTGTTGTATGTTTGAACGGGTGTCTGCTGCCAAATGAACGTTTAGTGATGGCATATGAGCAGAGTACTTAAACGGCATATCGAGATTCTAGTTCTGATAACTGACTGGGCCTGGGAATAATCGGAGCGAAGATCACAAGACTAGACCAAACCAAACCAACGAGCATCGCTGGATACTGGAGACAAGATTCCTAAACGGGTCTTGCTGAGCGTCGCTGGATACTGGAGACAAGATTCCTAACCGAATCTTGCTGAGCGTCGTTGGATACTGGAAACAAGATTCCTAACCGAATCTTGCTGAGCGTCGTTGGATACTGGAGACAAGATTCCTAACCGAATCTTGCTGAGCATCGTTGGATTACTGGAAACAAGATTCCTAACCGTATCTTGCTGAGCTACGTTGGACTAGAGGAGCAAAAGAAAACTCAGCAACGGATTGGTTTAACAAAACCAATCATCGAGCAACGGGGCGAGCAACAACCATCAACCGACGGGGGCAACCAACGAGTGAAGTCACATCCAACCCAACAGTGAGAGATCTCCATCCAGTGCACGGACGAGCCAACAGGTCGTAGATTGCGACCAAACGAATTCACATACTACCAGCTCGGTGAATCTTGGCCGGAACCGGTGGCGCGTCCAGCAGTCGGCGACAACGGCATCCTGACAAATTCCTGAGAAACCGATCGTTAGACTTCCCGCCGTCCTTTTCAACAAGGGTAGACGATTATCTGGTACCGGCGGAACTCTGCACCAGATAATCGAAAAGGGTGTTCCGCTACAAATGGTGTCAGAAGTTGGATAAACTTGGCTTAACTGAGTATACACATCAAACTACACGTCGAAGCAGCAAGGTGGGAGCTAGAACGTTTGAACAATCAACGCAGATATGTAGATGCCATCAGCGTGTTAACCAACTGATGCGGCGGAGGGGATGCAAAGATTTAATACTTGTATGGTGAACATCGAAAGGATCACAACCTTGCCGTGGTCGGGGAGCTTGTGTGTCTCCATGACCCTTAGAGCTATGCCGGCGGGAGATTCGTCTCCTGGTAGGGCCCCCCTTGCCGGACAGGTTGACGGGTAGAGACCAGACAAAACGTGATCCCTGGTCCTCCAGGTTGGGGGTTGGGCTCCGGGTTTACAACTCTGACCTGTAAAAAAAACCATTGTTACGGAAACAGCAACAAAATAAACTAAAACTACCCGGCGTGATGGGCTTCCAGGTGTATCACTTGATACTTTTATGAATGGCAGTTGCGAAAGCCGAGAGGAAGCCACTGACAGGATGGTGGAAGTGCTGAACGCCAAATGTAAAACTAGGATAGGATTTTGGAATGTACGTTCAATGTATGAGGCCGGGAAACTTGCTCAAGTTACAGCAGAGATGAGACGATACAATCTACACATTCTGGGAGTTAGTGAAAGCAGATGGACGGGATCGGGAAGTATTAAAACATGCACAGGTGAGACAGTACTATACTCGGGAAGAGATGACAACCACCATTCAGAGGGAGTAGCCATCATTCTGAAGAAAGGTGTTAAAAAAAGTGCCTGATGGAGTGGAAACCTATTAATAGCAGGCTCATGAAGATAAGGCTGAAAGGGAAACAGATCAACACAACTATTATCCAGTGCTATGCTCCAACCAGCGACAGTGAGGAGGAAGCTAAAGACGAACTACAAGCTGAGTTGAATAACACGCCAGGGCACGACATGAAGATAGTGATGGGAGACATGAATGCGAAAGTTGGGAACGACGACACAGGCTACGACAGGGCAATGGGAAGGCAGGGATGTGGAGTCATGAATGAGAATGGAGAAAAACTTCTTTAATTTTGCTCTACCTATGACCTAGTTATAGGCGGAACTCTCTTCCCACATAAAGACATCCACAAGCTCACATGGAAATCTCCCAACGGACGAGATAAGAATCAAATTGACCACCTGATGATTGATGGCACATGGAGACATTCACTTTTTGATGTCAGAGTGATGCGGAGAGCAGATGTCAATAGCGACCACCATCTTGTAATGGCAGTAGTTAAAGTTAAGCTGAGGAAAACGGGTACTAGGAAGGCAGGACAACAACAATTTGATGTTGATAAGCTGCGAGATCCTAGAGTGAAGAGCTCTTTCGTATTGCAGCTTAAGAATAGATTCCAGATATTAGCGGAACTAGAAACTGACCATCAACCAGATATGGATGCAGCCAAAGATGATGTCAACACCAATTGGGAACAGGTTAAGACAGCCTACTTGAAAACTAGTGAATCATGTCTAGGAATTAAAAAGAAGGAAACGAAAGAGTGGATAACTGATGATAATTGGCAAGCCATAGATAAACGGAGGGGTGCAAAGAAACAAGCCATGGAAGCAAAATCAGACAGACTGAAAGAAAGGTATAAACTTCAGTACTGAGAGGCAAACAAGGCCGTAAAGACGAAGACAAGAGCAGACAAACGTGCCTTTGTTGAAGACCTTGCAAACCAGGCAGAGGAAGCAGCCATTAAAGGGGAACAAGGAAAGGTATATAAGATTACCAAAATAATTAGCGGCAAGTATAGAGGAACCACAAATTCACCTATTGAAGACAAGCAGGGGAGGCTTCTTACAACAGAAGCAGAACAGGAAGCTAGATGGCCCGAGCACTTTAGTGAGGTGCTGAATAGACCACCACCGACAGTAGAGGCTGATATACAAGAGGCAGAGGATGACTTGGATGCCAGCAGCATACCACCAACTAAAGAAGAAGTACTAGCTGCAATTAAATCCTTAAAAAATGGTAAAGCCCCTGGCTCTGACAGTCTCAACGCAGAACTTTTTAAGGCAGACCCATATTTAGCAGCAAAAATCCTTCTGCCACTCTTCACAGCTATATGGGAAAGGAAGGCAGTTCCTGATGATTGGTCAGAGGGAGTTATTGTAAAATTGCCAAAGAAGTGATCCCTAAAGAACTGCAGTAACTGGCGTGGGATCACTCTACTCTCAATATCAAGTAAAATACTGGCAAAGATAATTATTACCCGTATCACAGATGCTGTTGACCAAAGTCTCAGAAGGGAACAGGCAGGTTTTCGGAAGGGAAGAGGGTGCACTGACCAGATATTTGCACTACGTAATATCATAGAGCAATGCACAGAATGGCAGAGAAAACTTTATATTAATTTTGTTTACTTTGAAAAAGCATTCGATAGCATACACCGAGACAGCCTTTGGATAATATTACGCAAATATGGGATACCAGAGCAGCTAGTTCTTGTAATTAAGAGCTTTTACACTAATTTCTCATGCAGAGTCGGAAACAGTAATCATAAGTTCCAAGTGAAGACTGGAGTTAGGCAAGGATGTGTCATGTCAGCACTACTCTTCAATATCGCCATAGACTGGGTGATGAGACAGGCAACTGAAGACCAAAAAAGAGGCATGAGATGGACCCTCTTTTCTACACTTGAGGACCTCGACTTTGCAGATGATCTCGCTTTTCTTTCACACACCCACCATCATATGCAAGAAAAACATCCAGACTCAGTGACTTTGCCCAGCAAATTGAATTGAAGATCAGCTAGAATAAAACAGAGGTGATGACCCTGAACATCCCGGACCCTTTACCAATACAGTTTACTTACTTGGGAAGCACTGTCAGGCACGATGGAGGCGCAGGCAAATACATTAAGAACCGTCTTAACAAAGCCAGAAATGCATTCAGAATGCTCAATACCAAGCTAAGACCAAGACCAAGCTAAAATTGTACCAGAGCTGTGTCCTTTCCACTCTTCTGTACGGCTCTGAATGTTGGAGAATGACGAAAAACGACCTCAATAAGCTGCCAGTCTTCCACACAAAGAGTCTGAGAAGAATATGTCGCATTTTCTGGCCAAACACCATTTCAAACGAAGCACTGTATGCCCAATTCCATCAAGACAGCATGGAGAACATCATCATGAGAAGAAGGTGGAGATGGATCGGACATGTAATGAGAAAGACCATAGATGACATCACACGAACAGCCCTCCACTGGACACCAGAAGGCAAAAGAAAGAGGGGACGTCCTAAAAACACTTGGCGAAGAACTGTGGAAGGGGAGATTAAAGACCTGAACCACACATGGGGAACCATCCAGAGACTGGCCCAGGATCGGAAGGAGTGGAAGACTTTTGTTGCTGCCCTATGTGCCAGGAGACATACTGGGCAGTAAGTAAGTAAGTAAGAACATCGAGCGGTTGACTAACAATTATCAACATGGGTTCAGTTTACGGGATATTAATTACAGCTATGACAGCCGTGATCAACATGATTCGGTTCCAGAGGGAGTGGAGAGCGACGAAATAATCAGAATTTAGCAGCATAGGGTTGACATCGTCAACAGAGAAACCAGACAACAGGGGTAGGCGGCGGAGTGTGCAGCCGGGTGAAGCGACGGGTCAGTTGAGACGTTCAGGCGAGCAGGCGGGTGGAACGTCAGAATGGCAGAGAGTGCCGGGCAGAAGAAGATGGTCGAGTGACCAGGATAATGGAGAATCTGAATGGCAGAGAGAGCCGGGCAGAAGAACATGGTCGAGTGACCAGGATAATGGAGAATCTGAATGGCAGAGAGAGCCGGGCAGAAGAAGGTGGTCGAGTGACCGGGAAGGTGAGAGGTCACCAGCATCGGGCGAGGCCGACGGGGTTAGTATTTAGGGAGTTTTCGATCGCTAAGACAAGGGCCGTTGACCTGTCGTCCCAGTGAAGTACCACATTGAGTTGACTAGGCACGTTGACTGTTGTTCTTTACCTTTTCGATTTCACACGACGACGCGCGTTCAAGTCTCTGGACAGTTACGTTATGCAGTGCTCGTGCGAAGTTTGCAGCGAAGATTAGTTTTGTAAAAAAAAAGGTTTTAAGATCTAATATCAGTCAAACCTGAGTATAGTGACCACCCGATGGAAACAAGAAAAAATGGCCGCTCTAAACAGGTGACCTTTATAAACAGATTCTATAAAATCTTATAAAGTCAAACCTCTGAATATATAGACCAGTCAGTGGAAACAGTACAATTGACACTGAATTGCAAGTGACCTTTATAGACAGGTGCCAACATATTGTTTTCAGTCAAACCTGTGTATAATGACCACCAAAGGGATATGAATAATTGGCCGCTATAAACAGGTGTCCATTGCAGACAGTTCAAAAATACCGTTTACAGTCAAAACTGTGTATAAATATCACCAAAGGAAAGCAAGAAAATTGGCCGCTATTATCAGGTAACCTTTATAGACAGGTTCCGAAATATCGTTTACAGTCAAACCTATGTATAATGACCACCAAAGGAAAATAAGAAAATTGGCCGCTATGATCAGGTGACCTTTATATACATGTTCCAAAAATCGTTTACAGTCAAACCTGTGTATAAAGACCACCAAAGGAAAACAAGAAAATTGGCCGCTATTATCAGTTGATCATTATAGACAGGTTCCGAAATATCGTTTACAGTCAAACCTGTGTATAATGAAAACCAAAGGAAAACAAGAAAATTGGCCGCTATAATCAGGTGTCCTTTATACACATGTCCCGAAAAGTCTACAGTCAAACCTGTGTATAAAAACCGCCAAAGGAAAACAATAAATTGGCCGCAATAAACAGGTGCACTTTATAGACCAGTTCCATCAAATCATATACAGTAAACTTTGTATGGTGACCACCCAAGAGCAACAAGACATGTGGGCGCTATATACACAGGTGACCTTTATAGACAAATTCCATAACACAGTGTACTGTTAAACCTGTGTATAATGACCACCCAATGCAGACAAGAAGAGTGGACGCTATAAACAGGTAACCTTTATAGACAAGTTCATTTAAATCATAAAGTTCAGTTAACCTGTTTACAGAGACCACAACAGAGAAACAAGAAATATACAGCTATATGACATTGTGTTTCGTAGCCAAATAGTGCTTATCGTCACAGATCTAGACCGACGGCAAAACAGGGGTGTACACGTACTAGATATCTGGTACGAACGACGGACACGTAGATGCGCATGCGCACTGCTTCAAAAAATGACGTCACCGTACCAGTCCACTAGTGAACGTACAAATCGAAAAGTCCGTAATGGATTCTACGAGACGGGCAGCCGATGGGAGCGACCAACTTGAGAGACGCAGTGGAGAAACGAACCAATGATACCTGATCATTTCGATGGGAGTGTTCCAATCATGGGCTACATGTGTCACTTCGAAGCATGTGCCAGAATCAACGGATGGACGGAGGAGGATGCGTTCCAGTACTTGGCAGCCAGTATGAGAGAGTATGCAGTGAAGGTTTTGACGCGGCAGACTGGTGTGCGGTTGACATACAGAGAGCTGGTCAGCAGACTAGAAAAGAGGTTCGGACCCGGGGAGGAATCCGAAGTATTCCTGGCAGAACAACGAGCTCGATGTCAACGACCGGAGAGAGTTCAGCATATTCATGAAGCAAACTTTGCGCGGAGCCTTAGTTCTAGCGGCGGTGGAGCTGCTATGAAGGGTTCAACCCAACCGGAGCAGATTGGCAACGAAAGAAACGGCGGGCCGGATAATAGAAGACAACGACGGACCGAGAGAGTGTGTTTCCGGTGCGGTAAGCAGGGGCACGTGAAGAGAAACTGCAAGGCTGAGCTAAGGACGAGAACACGTCCCAGGGTGGAAAAAAGCGGTGCTTCATATGCGGACAAGTGGGACATCTTTGGAAAGACTGTCCATATCGGCGGCGGCGGCAGGAGTCGGAGGCCAGTGGCAGCGACGCGGGGACAGCAGAGATCGGAGTACAAGCCGGGCAGCCTTGCATAGGCAGACTCGATGATGAAAAAGATTTCGACGAAGACATAGAGACAGCCGAGATTGGAGTGCAGACCGATTGGCCTTGTGCTGAAACAACGGCGAGAACACCACTGTTTGTGAAAGCAAAAGTAAATGGAGCGCCGATACACATGCTAGTGGATTCGGGTTCAATATGTTCAATCATCAGCACCAGGACGTTCAACAAAATCGAGCCAAGACGACGACCCCGTGTGCAGCCAGTCCCACACGTTGTGGGCCAGGCGGGTGGGTCGATCTTGAAGGTGACGGGAAGAACTACGCTGGAGTTACAACTTGGTGGAAAGTTGTTCGTGGCGAACGTGTTCATCGCAGATATCCGATACGATGGCATCCTTGGGCTAGATCAATTATTTGAAACCGGAGCCATGGTGGACGGCGATAGGATGGAGTTGCGGACCATGTGGGATATAATCCCATGCACCAATCAGGATGGGGTATACCTGAGAGAGAGAGAGAGAGCGATATTTTACTTACGATGGTGATTCAGCGTGATGATGGAGAGACGGGAGGACGAGGAGACCAGGTGGGACGAGGACCGTGAGACCAGCAACAACACAACAGGAACATCGAACCGGGGTAATGACATCGCCTCGGTGGCGCAACGCCTGCGCCAGCAGTATTCAGAGACGGGACGAGACAACTGCGACCGGGGTGATGACATCGCCTTGGTGACGAAATGCTGGCGCCCGCCGGAATCGACGAGACAGAGACGGGACGGGACGGAGAGGAGACGAGACCATCGGAACGACTATACTTTGCGATCAAGATGGTGTTCGAGTCTAGATACGCTCTGCACATATTACAGTATGTCCCGCATATTGTGTACTACAGTAAGACACTCATTCAAGATAATGACCATGATCTTGACAATGTTTTAAACACATCATGGACACCCAATCTGATTCGAGTTCGCAATATGCATGGCATGCGCATCAGTATGCAGCTGACTGGAATGCTCTACGTGGAGTGGAATCAAGTTCATTCGAGCGCTTGATTTATGATAAATGCAGTTAAACAAATACAAGACAGTCACGACGTCTACGCGGATTACATAATGAATTTAATGATGGTGGAATATTCATCATAATACAGGAAATGGTGGTTTTGTTGATGTGTTCATAACTGGAATTGAAGGTGCCCGAGATTGACGCATTTATTTGGTATACAAATCCAATTACACATTTTTGAGACACCCTGTACAGCATGATAAATCATGCAAAACTACCCGTTTTGTCGATATCAAATGCTGACTTCCAAGAACTATAACTCTTTGTTCAAATACGGTACACACTTGAAATTTCCAGAGAGTATTGTGATATAATTGGGCAGTTTTATAAAGTATTAATTCAACTGCTAATAGAATTATTGATTTATGCGTATTTATGTAAATCAATAATTTCATATTTTTAGGAAAAAATCCCTAAAATTTGAGTTTGGGGCTAAAAATGACCGTGTTACGTATCCTGAACCCCACGGTGTTTGGTATCAGATTATAGGAAATGTTATTGTATTTACAATGATTGCATAATAATGCTGATTTGAGGTGTCGTTTGGGAAATCTCGCCAATTATCTATAACAAGACAAAACGGCTGCTTTTTTGTACGCCATCTTGGATTTGGAGGTGTTCACAACAAATTTGTTGAGGTAGACCTCTGAATTATTTTGTCTCATTAACAATACTTGCAATTAAAATCGGTTTAAACTTGTGGAGATCTGGCAACCTAAAGTCACTTTTTTCGACTTTGGTCCTCCTCTTATCCAGGGGAAATGATAATACGCCATTGACATCATGCATGATCGCCTGAACATCATTCAAAACATCACTCACATCCCAATAATATGATATATCATATATTGACAATATCAATGCATTTTGCAACATGTCACTTTTGACTTTGCCCCATATTCGGATGTAATGCACTTTCCATGATAAAATATCCATACAAAATGTCATATCAATGTAAAGGGGTAAAAACGAGCTTTCCAATGATACCAAATGTATTAACGGTAATAAAGTAGTAGGAGAGATTTGAACGCTCAAACTTAACTTGCGGAACTTTTGCAACAATCTTAGTACACATCAAACATAATGATAATTTCTCAATCAGTCAATAAAACACAGTACATCTTCTTTACAACATACACAAACGTTATTGCACCCCCTCAGAATCAGTAAGACACATTTCATCTTCCAAAGAAATTGATAATATGCCATTGACATTCACGCATAACCGACTTAACATCATTCAGAACACTTTATTCTCCCAAACAATGGAGGGGACGCTGTTGACAATATTATTGCATTTTGCAACATTTCACTTTTGACTTTGCCCCATATTCGGATGTCAATGCACATTCCATGATAACATATTCATAACAAATGTCATATCAATGTAAGGTTTCCAATGATACCAGATTCATGAACGGTAATAAAGTAATAGGAGAGATATGAACGCTCAAACTCAAAACTTTTTGTGAGGGGTTTATTAAACTGTAAACTGTCGTAATGTCTGTTTTATATCACCTGTACGTTTCTTCTATGCACAGATTTTGTTGGATGTCATCAGGATTGTTCTCTTGGGAACATATACCGTTCTTGTGGCCTTCACGCTTCATTATATCAAGGTATTGCTTTGTTTAGATGATCATGCATGATCATGATACTTTCCAGAATTCTCCTTTAAATTCTAACCGGGAAATAATTTTGGTCTGTCGGCATGATCAGAAGAAACGAAGTAAACAATAGGCTAATATGTTTTTGTTGCTGCATACAGCGTCATCAACGGTAGAGAATTAAAAGCCTTTCGCTCCTTTAATTTGCAGAGAAAGTGCAAATTATTGTAAAATGTGATTAATGGTAATTCAGATCATGAGATTAAATGCGTACATCTGCCAGCTTCAAATGTGCATATTTTCTGATTACAGACGATTGTAACTCTTTCTTCAACGATGCCCAGACCTCATTATGCATGATGTCATGAAGAGTCTAATGTATGCATTTGATAAACTTTGCAGGTTCAGTTTACATCCATGTATGGGTATAATTTTGTTCTGATTGAAGAATTGCCTGCATTTCATCCCATGTTTATCTTAATCCTAGCTGTTTCCAGATAAAACTATACAGGGTGGCCCCCCAAAACCGGAACGGGGCACTTCCCAAAATGTGATAACACAATGATTATGTCCATCGGATAGGGTCTTTTCCAATGCAAAACGATACCAAGAACAGTCATTTTGGTCGTTTAGTTTTTGTTTTAGGGCGCTGTGAGTGACACCATGTCAGGTTCCCATTTTTGTCAATTTTTGTCGAGCCCACCGTAGATGGAGGGGAGACTAAGGGATCCAAATTGCGTCCGTCCGTCCGTCCGTCCGTCCGTCTGTCCGTGACGCTTATAAAAATTTGAATAACTTTCCAACCGTGCATCTGTTTGTAACCAAACTTGATTGGTAGATGCCCTATACTGGCCTCCATGATATGCTGGGGCAAAAGGTCACATAAGTAGGTCAAAGGTCAAATGAGGGTTAATGTGAAGTTTTTGGGGTAAGAGTCTATTAGGGTCGATAACTTTCCAACCCTGCATCTGTTTGTAACCAAACTTGATTGGTAAATGCCCTATACCGGCCTCCATGATATGATGGGGTCAAAGGTCATATAATTAGGTCAAAGGTCAAATGAGGTCCAATGTTGCATGAATGCGCGCAAATGGGCGAGACACTTTGCGGCTATCGCCTTGTTACCAATACAAGTCAGTGCCTGATAAATCGCACTGACTGCCCGTCATAGCATCGAACAGCAAGCAATACGCGCGCCATTGTTAGTGTGCATTCAGCTGTGTGCCTAGAGAATGGGCATAGTTGTTCGATTCTATGACGGGCAGTAAGTCCGATTTATCAGGCACTGACTTGGTAAAATTGACAAAAATGGGAACCTGACATGGTGTCACTCACAGCGCCATTAAACAAAAACTATATATGACCAAAATGACTGTTCTTTGTATCGTTTTGCATTAGAAAATACACCCTATCCGATGGACATAATCATTTTGTTACTTTATTTTGGGAAAATCAATGCCCTGTTCCGTTTTTGGGGACCACCCTGTATATGATCACGGGTCTAGACTTCACGTGAGCAATCAAAATCATTTGCTTTAATTATTGAAATCAATATAGTACGTGTATGATGATTATTATATTTCCACATCTCATATTGCTGTCACAAGGATGTTATTTTCTCGTGTTAATTCTTTGTCAACATGTAAAGGAATTGCAGGAGTTGAAGAAGGTTGCTATAAAGACCAGCTTGTTTTTTTCTGCTGTGGAAATAGCGCTTGTGCTTTCGACCCTCCCGTTCATTGAAAAACAGGTATTCAAATTCATTCATTTATTTATTTCTTGTAAAAGATACAATATATACATGGTAAAATTGACTGGAAATCACAAAGTAAGCCAATGGCTTGAGCGGGAAGTGATTCCCTATTATAAACATGATAAAACAACATGATATAACATAACACGCTTTATACAAAAACATAACGAGAAACTAATTACGTTATATACAAATCTACGCTTAAAAAAACAACAATCAGACAAACACCCCCCCCCCCCCCCGATGGAGATATAATTGAGCATGGTAATTAATAAGCATTGACAATACGTTTTTTTAACTTAGACCTAAAAGCACTTGTCAAGTTGACATGTTTAAGAGTGGAATCGAGCTCATTCCAGAGTTTGCTTCCTTTATAAATTACAGAGTTATTTTGTTTCAATGCTAAACGACAAAATGGCAAGACAAAATTATTTCTGTTTCTTGTTTGAAACTGGTGGAAACTGGTGGATAGTATTCTTACTATGGTTACAGGCTCTGGAAGGGAGGGGGGGGGGGGGGGGGGGGTGGCAGCTCCCAAATCTAAGTGCATTTATCGAAAAGTGCACATTTACACGCCGCCAAATGCCCCGACCCCAACAATTTCTGGAAAATACCATCATAACCTGATGTTGAAATTGTTGACATTTTCAGCTGTTCATTATGCCAAACTAAAGTGTTGGCCCCACTCCAAGTGTAAAATATCAATGTGAGTGATTAAGTATAAATATAAAATCATGATATCTTGCAATGATAGCATCTCGTAATAAATCTCTGTAAAATGTGATGGCATCACTCATGAATTGTATTCCCATTTCATTCCGAAGGATGGAGTATATTTTATAAGTTAACGAAGTTTGGCACTGGGAAGAACTTACACTCAATCAGATTGTACAAGATTACACACGTCAGTGGTAACAACGCACAGTCTTGGAAAAAATGATTGGACCAAGCATTTTTTGCTCAATTTGTTTGAAATGTTCGCTCATTCTATAACATTTGGAAGGAAAACAAATTAATAAAGTTCAACAAGGGGTATAGTCAGTGGTGTTAGGGATACCTACCGAATATTTTCTGCCATCAATTTGATAAAAAACAGTTTTATGCATATTGTATGGAATATGTCCATTCCATACATGTCCATAACAGGTACACTTGAGTATTGGTACTTCCCGAAATGCCCCTTGACACTAAATTGGTTGGTTTTGATTCCATTTGAAAGTTCCAAGAATAAAACATGTAAAATGAGAATCACAAAAATGCTTATATACTACTTTGAAAACAATCTAAATAGGGTTTTAATTAGTTGTTGATGATATCTCTATTGAATCATCATTTTAACAAAACATCAAATGCACAATTTCGTATGAAAAAATGGCTACAACCAATGAGTATTTAGAGAGCGCCCTCTTGAGTTTTAACGGCTCTTTTTGAATGATAACAGGGTTTTTACCTAGTCGTTTGTAATTTTTCATTCCTTACGAGCATGGTGGAGTTATATAACTATTAGTTTGTACCGTAATCGTGCAGGTTTTGGTTACTAAAGTTAAGTTTGACCAATACTCAACTATCCCTTTAAAGGCATGGGTTTTATACATATTTTGTAAATACAAAGTGCATTTTGAAAGTATTCTTTTCCTATTGGTTGTGATTACACCATATTAGGAAGGTCATTGCAGGAATCCAGGGGGTGTTTAACAAAGATCCCAAGTCGAACTTAACACTAAGTAGGACTTAAAAATTATGGCAAACCATTTGTAGCTTCGGAATTAAACATAGTCAAGAGCCCAACATGTGAATATTGAAACTTTGAAACAAAATTTACATCAATAACTATCTTTTATCACAGTCACTTTGATAAAGGAAAATAGTAATGACTTCAAATTTAGGGCTGTTTAAAGAACTCGTTTAATAATTAAACACAGAAACGAATGGCTTTCTATTATATTTAAAGGGATAGTTGAGTTTTGGTATAGAGGGCGCTACACACATTTTTTTTTGTGTGTGAGATAATGTTTTTCATTATCTCACACAAAAATGATGAGTGTCATATTTGAAAGAACATACAATTTAAATGACAGAATAAACTTTATTTGATCAAAATCGGTTCAAAAATGGCTGAAATATCCTTAAACAACTATTTGTAATAATTTATTATTCGATAATTTTAAACCAGCCGTTAATTTGTTTTTTAAATGCTTCTTCTTTAAAAAAAAAATTATCACTATTTCAACTAAATATCACATGCACAATATTTTATTTTAAATGGTTGAAACAAATGATTTTTTAGAGAGCGCCCTCTTGAGTTTTAACAGCTCTTTTTGAATGATAACAGGGTTTGTACCTAGTCGTTTGTAATTTTTCATTCCTTATGAGCATGGTGGAGTTATAACTATTAGTTTGCACCGTAATCGTGCAGGTTTTGGTTACTAAAGTTAAGTTTGACCAATACTCCACTATCCTCTAAAGGCATGAGATTTATACATATTTTGTAAATACAAAGTGCACTTTGAAAGTATTTTTTTCCTATTGGTTGTGATTACACCATATTAGGAAGGTCATTGCAGGAATCCAGGGGGTGTTTAACAAAGATCCCAAGTCGAACTTAACACTAAGTAGGACTTAAAAATTATGGCAAACCATTTGTAGCTTCGGAATTAAACATAGTCAAGAGCCCAAAATGTGAATATTGAAACTTTCAAACAAAATTTACATCAATAACTATCTTTTATCATAGTCACTTTGATAAAAGAAAATAGTAATGACTTCAAATTTAGGGCTGTTTAAAGAACTCGTTTAATAATTAAACACAGAAACGAATGGCTTTCTATTATATTTAAAGGGATAGTTGAGTTTTGGTATAGAGGGCGCTACACAAAATAATTTTTGTGTGAGATAATGTTTTTCATTATCTCACACAAAAATGATGAGTGTCATATTTGAAAGAACATACAATTTTAATGACAGAATAAACTTTATTTGATCAAAATCTGTTCAAAAATGGCTGAAATATCCATAAACAATTGTTTGTAATAATTTATTTTCGATAATTTTAAACGAGCCGTTAATTTGTTTTTTAAATGCTTCATCTTTTAAAAAAAATTATCACTATTTCAACTAAATATCACATGCACAATAATTTATTTTAAATGGTTCAAACAAATGAGTTTGTAGAGAGCGCCCTCTTGAGTTTTAAAGGCTCTTTAAAAAAATTATAACAGGCTTTTTACTTTGTCATTTGTAATTTTCATTCCTTTCGAGCATGGTGGAGTTATAACTATTAGTTTGGAATGTAATTGTGCAGGTTTTGGTAACTAAAGCTAAAATTCACTTTGACCAAAACTCTACTTTGTTTACCAAAAATTAACTATCCCTTTAAGTTCAACTTAGTGTTAAGGTCGATTTGAGATCTTTGTGAAACACCCCCTTAATATGAGTGTGATTTGTATTGGCTCATTGATTCTTGATGAGAGTTGCTAAGTGGCATTAAACTTTGTTGGAGAAGCAAAATAATATAGGGATGTTGACTGCCAGTGCTTTTATATCAGTATACCAGGATGGAATCCTTATTCATTTCGCCTTACTTCTTTGATACCGACTAGGCTACCCCATTTTACGTATTATCAAGAACTAATGTACTCATTAACAAGCTCCACAAGGAGCTAGGACAATTTTTTCAATTATATAAGCACCAATTACGCATTATGCATAACAAACGTGTGTATAAAACCCATACCTTTTTATTGGCAAAATCTACTTCAAATTCAAAACAGAAAATATGAGTTATGCATTCCTAACCCCATTGACTATACCCCCTTTGATATTTTATGAACTAATGTTTCTTTAAAATGTAATAAAAAGTGATAAAATAGTGTAAACAATGCCAACAATTTAGCAAAAAGTGCTTGGTCCAATTATTTTGTCCAAGTCTTTTTTTTATAATTGTTACCCTAATAAACCGGGATATCTGTTTCATGTTATAGCAAGCTTATTCTAGTTTTCACGGTCCCAATATTGCTATAAACTGTATTTCGATTCCGATTCATTTAATCATATTTTTATATGAATAATTTATGAGAGCGTGCTTACCATAAAACTAACTTTCGATTGCTTGTTCACATTTTAAAATGCAGTACTGGATCTATGTGTACATAATCCTCATGGCGCTGTCGTTGCTGCTGGGTGGTATAAACGTACATGTCGTGTACCGTCACCTTAACGAACTGACCAAATTGGTAAGACAAATATGCAGTAAAACCTGTGTAAAGCGACCATCTAAGGGGGAAAAAGAGGCCATCGTAGACAGGTGACCTCTTTAGACAAGTAATTGATTTTCTCTGCGTGGTATCACTATACATGTGTTCCCTGCTTTAGCATTGTGGCCGCTACGATTTAATAACATTTAATTGAGAGGTAAAACAAGATATTTTGTTGCATTGTATGTTTTAGTGTCTCACTGTGAGAATTTTGCTCATAAATTACGGTGGCAGTAGTTGATATGCTACATCGGGTCGTGACTATAATGAGGAGGGAACATCACGGAATGATCCTCTCTGAGGGATTTGAGATGATATTGATGGCAGATTTTAAAGGGAGAGATCCTCTTTTGCAAGCCAAAATTCAAAAGTTGCGAGGTTATTGTCCTATATGAAAGGAAATGTCATTTAATAGCATGCCTGAAAAAATTAGGGCTTGAAATCTCTTTTTCGTGGAGTTATAGACCTAAAACTGATTAAACTGAGGGACGTCGGTTAAATAGGTACATACGTATTTTCGGCCGGTGAGTAAGTTCGTACACAGATTTCACGGAGTGCCAGATCGGTATGCATGACCCCTACGTGACCCGCGCTAGCTACGTGACCCGCGCATAAGTACTATTGTGTGAGCGTTTACCAAGCAAAATACCCAAACATCGCTTAAACTGACTACATGTAATTATATATTCTTCCTATTTGAGATCTTTTTGCGTGACATACGTTAACAAATGTCGGCTTCACAATACCTTTACGAGAATTAGTACTATATTGTTGTAATATTATGCTAAATCAGTTGAACTCCTTTATTGACCGATATATTGTTTAAATGGAGGGACGCATTCGTTTTTCATTCGTAGAATAAAAATTAGAGGGCCGTTCGCTCTGATTTTTTTTTTGCGTGTTACATTGATCCCCATCCGTAAACTGAAAGCTGTTCAGACGTTTTGTAAAAGTGGACCTGTCCCTTTAAGTGTGCCCTAAATATCAGTTTACATCCCCAGGGAAGATTCCATGATGTTCCCCGCCAACAGCAAAGTTAACATCAGTTGTGTTATATGACTTATCTACAAAAATAAAAGTTCTTTACACTTTTAGGCCCGTATTCTGAAGTCCGGTTTAGTTAAACCTCAAGTCTAAGCGAGGTTTAAAGGTGCACCTGTAATATGTCAGATATTGCCCCAAATTACATTTGAAACTTCAATCCTTTACCAAAATCATTGTACGATATGTCCAAATGATGTGTGAAAGTTTCATTGAAGAACACTACTTTCCTGGTTAAAAAAGCAAAAATTTGCGTCAGCTTTTACAACGAATTACTGTATAACGTGTATGAGGTTTATGACCGTTCATTAATGCTCTTGAGCTGATCTATCATTGATAAAGGTGCATTTAAAAAAATCTAACCCTATTTTATTCTTCTCTTACCATATTAAACCAAACAACACGGTAGAAGAGAAATGTGGAAGCTCCAAGTAATTTTCGTGGGGTTAGATACTTTACTGGTTTCACTTTAAGCCAGGTTTATGTTGGCATTTAGACCTTAAGTATAAATTTTAGTTTCTGAAGTCGGGTTTAACTATCAATGGTTTAATGCTGGTTTAAGACGGGCTTAACTTTAACGTGTGCAGTATGTGCTGATAGTACATGTAGTACATTTAGGGTCTGATATGATAGACTATAGAATGTATCGACATCGACGATGTCGTCGTGCACTCAGTATGTATATCATATGTTCCTCATCATGGCTCACTGCGTGAGTAGCATCGTTGTGTAGATTGTGAATAAAGATTTACACCTGAAATGACGTTGTACTCGATCATTATTGATTTACATACTGACAAAACCATTGCACAGTATAGGGGTGAGTTAAACTATATGTGCACATAGTTTAAGGATGGTTTAAGCAAATTTCAGTTATGCTAACAACTTGGAAAATAAATGTATTTTGTTTTCACAGTTGCAAATCAACGGAATTTATGTTTTGGAAGGCTTTTGGTGTATAGGGTATGTGTTCATTTTCAATCAAAACAGCAATAAGCTTGTCAGAATCAATACAAAAAAAAACACTAGCAAAGACTATAGAATTACAATACATATCACTGGCGTGTGCACAGCGATGTCCCTTCAGACAAAATGAAGATTCAAATCGAGCTTAAGAGGCAACTCAGTACACCCAGACAAGTAAATGCTCTATGGCTAATTTAGGCGCTAACTTCAATCATTCAATCTCCTATTGTTACGTCACGGCGTATCGCGCGCAGACTGTTTCGGCGCATTGCGCCTGCGTATGGGATTTTTAAAATACTAGTAAACTGGGCTCCAAAAGAAACTTATCACTTTTTCAGAGCGATGCTCACTAAAATCTATAGCATCAAATTGAATCATATTTAGACATAGATAAGCTATTATTCTCCTTATGAAGCAGATCTTAAAAATTACAAATTTGTTTTTACCAAAAAAGGGAAAAATGCGATGGAATCACTACAGGTCAGTTTTAAAAAATCACAGAAACTGCTCGCTGCGAACCTCCACGAAAGGCGGTCTATTCAGAACTTTCAATAGCTATTCATTCAACTTCAAAGCGGGTTATGTAACCACTAGACTGGCTATTGTCCGTACCGAGCTCTGTGCCCGGAAGGCGAGCAGTTTCTTTTTTTTTTTGAAAAATGACCTCTTGCCATTTCACCTTATTCTATTATTTGTTGACTAAGAGCAGTTCATACGTCACCGGATCGAGGTCAATAAAACAAGTTCATATTCATACGTCACCATGGATCCCATTGTTCTCATAAGCGTGATAATCTTTGGTGATACAATCAGGGGGGTGTCACTGCTGCCAGAGTGCAGCGATTTTTGCTCACCGGAAGAGCCCACAACTGGTTGCATTATGGGCTACTTGGTAACTACAGTTAACCAATCACAGAGTAGTTCAAACGCGTCGTCACGGGATCGAGGTCAATAAAACAAGTTCATATGCATACGTCACAATGGCTCCCATTGTTCTCATAAGCGTGATGAAATCTAGGACAGTGCGCAGGAAAATAGGCGCGATAGTCTACGCACTGCATAGCATGATGATTGGTCCAGGGGGGTGTCACTGCTGCCAGAGTGCAGCGATTTTTGCTCACCGGAAGAGCCCACAACTGGTTGCATTATGGGCTACTTGGGAACTACAGTTAACCAATCACAGAGTAGTTCATACGCGTCGTCACGGGATCGAGGTCAATAAAACAAGTTCATATGCATACGTCACAATGGCTCCCATTGTTCTCATAAGCGTGATGAAATCTAGGACAGTGCGCAGGAAGATAGGCGCGATAGTCTACGCACTGCATAGCATGATGATTGGTCCAGTATTTCTAGGTCACTACGCGATGACGTAGAGAAGTGGGCTACGGGAGCTTCAAAAATCGGTTCACTCCGCCATGTTGCCCATGTACAAAGTCTATGGGACACGTGACTTGCGCGCGTTAAGTGAGCCTTCTAGTTATAAACGGGTTGGTTTGTTTATTCATACTTCTATGGATTGGTCAAGTATTTCTAGGTCACTACGCGATGACGTAGAGAAGTGGGCTACGGGAGCTTCAAAAATCGGTTCACTCCGCCATGTTGCCCATGTACAAAGTCTATGGGACACGTGACTTGCGCGCGTTAAGTGAGCCTTCTAGTTATAAACGGGTTGGTTTGTTTATTCATACTTCTATGGATACAATCTAGGACAGTGCCAAAGACGCTTAATGGAAAGACCGACCACTGGACAATTTTCTTGTACAAAGTGAATGGGCAGCGCGCGATGTCCTCAGTTAATGCGCGCAATTACAGTCCTGACGTCACAATGCAAATTGCACAGGGGGTTCCCCACATATTTATTGTTGCAGTTTTTGTTGTTGCTGCTGGCTTAATGTGAATGACTCGGCTATTTTTAGCCTAGCAACAACACTATTTTCGGAAATAAATCAGCTGACTAAGCGCACCGATTTTATAATGCGCACACATACGCAGTTATCATTGGTCAATTATTCCACAAAGCAGTATCATGTTGGGAAGAACAAAGTCGATTGGTTTGTCGGTGCGTAGGGTGCGTGATAATATGCAAATATCCAAATATGCCATTGCCTGTTTATTGTGCACGTTCGAGATCTGTGAATTTAACAATTCTTTATTTCAAAAATGTGAGTGAAAATCTCTAAAAGCTCATCGACAATAATTTTTAAATATTTTTACATATACAAAGACAATATTGAATTAGAAAAACAATGTGTCCCCCAGGTGTACTCAACTTGGAGATAAGCTGATGTTCAATCGTCATACTAGCCTGAATTTGCCGAGTTTAAGTAAGTACGTTCTGATCCTTACTTTTGTTTAAATTAACACTAACAAAGGGAACATTTGTTCCAAAAAAGCTCATCGACAATAATTTTTAAATGTTTTTTAATTAATTAAAATAAACAAGATTCAGTACTGTACCCAAACCTCTGGGTGTACCCAACTTTCTCTTTAGCTCGATTTGAATCTTCATTCTGGTTGAAGGGACATCGCTGCGCGACCGCCAGTGATCTGTCTTGTAATTCTACAGTCTTTGACAGTGCGCAGGAAAATAGGCGCGATAGTCTACGCACTTCATAGCATGATGATTGGTCAAGTCTTTCTAGGTCAGTACGCGATGACGTCTAGTGGTAGCATAGAAGTAGTATAAATTATTATACTGTTGTTAAATGGCGGTGGAGAGTATAGCACGGAATATTACATCCCGAGGGATTTTAAATGCTATTGAGGGAAGAGTAAATAAATCCCGAGACGAAGTCGAGGGACTTATTTTTCTTCACGAAATAGCATTTGAAATCCCGAGGGTAGGAATATTCCGTCATTTTCCCGACAACAAATTGAACAACTGTTTTATCATCTGACTGTCAAACACAGGGGTGTAATATTGCCATTGTATATCGAAAAATATTACACCGCAGCGGCATGTACTGTATTTACTAAGTCATGTGATAATATACAAATAGTGCATGGTTTGGAGTTGAATATACCAGAATAGACAACGATACATTTTTAATTTCTCGAGAGCGATTATATTGCATTGAGGCCGCAGGCCGAGTGCAATATAATCGCACGAGAGAAATTAAAAATGTAGAGGTGTCTATTATGGAATATTTAACGACAGGAATCATGTACTATTTGTTATATAAGATGATTATTTTGAGGAACTGATTTTGTTATCATGTTGATAAACCCAAATTGACCTTGCTCAAATTGTGAGTGTTCTCTCGTCGGCCCTGCGTACTTTGTACAAGGGCGCGCCAGCGCGTATTAAATTTTTCTCCATTTTCTCCATTCAAGAACAAGCGCACAAGCGCACATTACGCACTCCAAGGCCATCCCCTGCGCAGTTATAGTGCATATGCACTATAACTTTACCATTTACTATACCGGATTGAGCATCAGTAATCAACCAATAGGAATGCTCAATTTCCCTTAATTATGAGGTCATCATCTTATATAAATAAGTAGAAGAGAATCTACGCACTAGAAGAGAATCTACGCAGATACGCACTGCGCGCTAATTTTCCCATAGCCTTAACACGCAGCAAACATGGCCGGTTAGGGAAACTTCGTGTACTGGCTAACATGGAATGCTGGGTATTTTGTAGTCTATGATCTAAGACCCTCGATCGCATGCTAAAAATAATCCCACCACCCATAATAGATAGCCGCCAACGAGAGAGATCTGCACATCAGCAGTGATGGCTGCCAGCCGAGGCCTCGTGAGCAGCGATCACTGATGTTACGCAGACCCTCTCTCGTTGGTCGCGCTATGTTCAGCATGCGATCGAGGGTCTCGATCCTAGACTAAACGTATCCCAGAATTCCATGTTAGCCAGTCCATGAAAGTTTCCCGGATTAGCGCGCAGTATGACCCCCTGAGTGGTAGTCCTCGGAAGCTTCAAAATCGCGTCACTCCGCCATCTTGCCCATGTACAAAGTCTATTGGACACGTGACTTGCGCGCGATAAGTGGCCTTTCATAATTCTATGGTGTCACCCCAGGGAAATGACGCAATTATGACGCACACATGACGCACACATGACGCATTTCCCGGGGGTAAAGAGGTGCGTCATACAAATGACACCTGCATAAGGATGATAATTTTTAGGAAGAATATTGGAATACCACCCTTAGAAACCTTCCTAGAAATTCCTTCCTATCAGTGCAGTTTAGAATACCACTTCTTCCTAAGTCGCTAATTTACATAAATTTGCATATTTTCCCAAGTTCTTGCCTAAAAAGTTAGGAAGTGACTTAGGAAGATATTTAAGAAGAATATTGGAATACCACTTAGGACAAAATCATGACTTAGGAAGAAATTTTGACTGCCCCCCTTAGCGTTATCGCGAATAAACAAACAGCCGACAAGAAAATTATTAAAAAATCACATTTTGGGGAAACAAACGTACCCAAAAGCGACATATTTCCGTAATAAATAGCCCAAGCTTATTTTGAATAGGTATGCTTTCATTTCATACTGTCTTTTTATGACATTTCTCGCGGCGATTCTGAACATTTTCGGCAAATTAAATCCACGGAACAAGCCTCCAGCTGGCAATAATACTATACCAGAGTTCTGGCTGGCGAAGGGGCTTGCATGCTGTGGTGTGCATTTATAGCTGCACTGCATGTATGGTGATTGATGTACCGTAACTCGAGTTGGACTTGAATTCTGCGCAGGCGCAGTCTACACTAATAGACTAACACACTAATTCAGACGAACACACTAACAAACGGGACCGAAAACATAACCTCCTTCACCTCGTTGGCGGAGGTAATACTATTTTAAAAATTACTGGTCACTTATTTATTAATGACCTTTTCCCATTTAACATGAAAGAAAGCTGGTGTTAATTGATCAATCTGCAATCGGCCCTGTGTTTAGGTCTTAATTTATATTTAGGTCTTAATTCATATCAGTATTAAGCTTTGTTTTTTTAATCGTTAAATGATATATATAATGAAAGTATTTGATTATATCATGTATTTTGTTTACAGATGACAACAAAGGCAAAGTGGTGTTATGCTGGCGTGCTTGTTATGTACGCTTTCATCGTATTGGGATTCATCTTTTAATTACCAACAGCGTAAGTTTTTAAGTTATTGCATTTATAACAGTGGATTAGCTAAAGGGGGAGGGGGAGGGGGTGCACGGGGGCGGGGAGCGGTTCGTTATTCCGAAGGTTCGTTATTCCGAAGGTTCGTTATTCCGAACACGAAAATTTCCTATACCTGACTGTTCGTTAATCCAAAAATGAAATAGGGTTCGTTAATCCGAACATTTGTTGCATTATTCCGAAGGTTCGTTATTCCGAAGGTTCGTTATTCCGAAGGTTCGCTATTCCTAAAATGAAATCGGGTTCGTTATTCCGAAGGTTCTTTATTCCGAAGGTTCGTTATTCCGAAAGGTTCGCTATTCCTAAAATGAAATTCGGGTTCGTTATTCCGAAGGTTCGTTATTCCGAAGGTTCGCTATTCCTAAAATGAAATCGGGTTCGTTATTCCGAAGGTTCGTTAGTCCTAAAATGAAATAGGGTTCGTTATTCCGAAGGTTCGTTAGTCCGAAAATGAATTAGGGTTCATTAATCCGAAAATGAAATAGGGTGTGTGTGTGTGTGTTTGTGTGTGTTTGTGTGTGTGTGTTTGTGTGTGTGCACTGGCGTAGTGGTGGGGGGGGGGGGGGGTTGTCATGGACCCCCCTTCCAAATCAATTTAACTCATGGCTTTTATCTAATTTTATTGGAAAAGAGAGTAAAAACTCAGATTGCACAGTTTCAATTTTAAAAATGCCAAAGCTCCCTAACGGAGGGGGGGGGGGGGGGGGCACCTCCTCCCACACCCTCCCCCCCCCCCCCTCCCCCCCGCTCAGTTGCTTCGGTCCTTCAGGCTTGGTTGCTTCGCTCCCTCGCATTATCCGGTGGTGATGCAAACAATTTTTTGCTCATTACGCCACCCTATGTGTGTGTGTGTGTGTGTGTGTGGGGGGGGGGGGGGGGGGGGGGGTTCTTTTTTCCTCCACAACCCCGTCCCAACTCTCAGGAATCCTGGCTATAAATCACTATGTAGAACGGAAAGGTATAAAGAACCCGATTGTCTCTCCCAACATGACCTGCTATATACGCATCCGCGTCCAAAAATAAATTATTTAAAAAACGGCAAAAGGGTATCACTATTACGGCACCTTTTCAGATGCATTTGCGCCATTAAGGGCATGTTTTAAAACCATTACGCCATTTAGGGGTGTTATTTTAACTTAGGAAGATGCATTAACCATTTAGGATACATTCCATATGCTGATGGACATGGACATGATGGGTGGGTAGCAGTGGCATAGCGACGGGGAGCAAGGGGTGTGGGGGGCACTTGGCCCCAATAATTTAGAAAAAATGATAGAAAACATAGAAAAGGGGACTTTTTTGAAAAAGCAAATGAATACATAAGGAGTGTCCCCCAATAATTTTGGTGCCCCCCCCCCCCCCAAAAAAAAAAAAAAAAAAAAAAATCCGTCCGACCACGCTACGACACTGGACGGTAGCACTTTTGTATGAGAGTGACCACCCCCCCCCCCCCCCCCCCCCCCCCCCCCCCTTATACCCCGACCATACAATTATAGCCATTTTTACAACTGATGTTTTTAATTTTTTATTTTCAGGAGTGATTGTCTTTAAAGAACATAATAATTATATGTATCGCTAACCAATTTTGTGTTGGAAATGTGTTTCGTAGGCCTATATAGCTTGAGGACCTATACAAGTTAGCCTAAACCATAATGTTGAGTAACCGGTATGCCTACCAGATGTCCAGGGCCAGAGTAGAACTCTGAATGTAAAAATAAGTAATTATATATTACCTAACTGTCATCATTTGAGTTTGCTTCAACAACGAACGAAACAGAAAAATGACCGGACGTAAGCCTTGTTACTGGCTCGAGAGAGAGGCACTGTAAAATGCACAATGCTCCGAGACCATTTTTCTTTATGGAGGGGGAGATAATGTGAACAAATACTGTTAAAAAAACCCCACAACTAAGCGCCCCCCCCGCCCTCATCCAGAGAAAAACGATTCCCGATCAGCATATTACTGGAACCCATCACTCTGTTTCATCTGGACATCATCTTACATTATGCATTATGTTGATCTCTTATTTACGTTGTTTAATAAAGATGGCACGGCCGGTTGATCAGTTACTGTGACGGGGGTGGGGGGAGGGGTTGGATGGGGTTCAGGGAATATTACTGTTCTGGCAAAACTATATATAAGCTACCAATCTTGCTTTATATAATCATAATTTCAATTTCCATTTAAGAAAAAAATATAGATATGAAAAGAGGGATGCCAACAGAGACCAACATGGGACTAGAAAACAAACTTAGATATGAAATGACGGACACAATACAACAATTAAACACTGGCAAAAAGAAGTGAGAGATTGGGGTACAAATGTTAACAATTTGAGAAAATTATGAGCTGCATGATGGGGTTCAGGAGAAAATGAGGAAGAAGAGTTGCGCTTAGAAAGAATCTATGCATAATAAGCCGAAATATATAATATGAGGTTACATTGTGAGTACAAGAGTAAAACAAATCGATGGAACATTAATAATTTGGAGCCTTCATATATATTGTTTAGCAAGGACGGTCCGCAAGAGACGACAATAAAATTATTCAGAATGTCTATGAGTATGGATCGAGATATTTTAAAGAAATTAAAAAATTTCTTGAAAAACAGCTGGCAACATTACATAAAAAAGGGAGGAGGCGGAGAAGGATGTGAGGAGGGAGTTGGGAGTTTGGGGGGGGGGGGGGGGGGGGGGGGAGGTATATTCGAATGCGGAGAAAGAAACACTCATATGATAGTATTGTGAATAATAGTATTGTGAGTTTACATTGTGTGTGTGTGTGTATCACGTGTGTGGTGTCACCCTGAACATGATTACATTATTCAAAGTGAAGATAAGCAGGGGACTGGGGTGTGGTGGGTTTGTATAAAATCCCCACCCCACTATAAACATA
>JBAMJV010005764.1:0-103014 GCA_037951105.1 Echinarachnius parma
CCCGTGTAGGCATATGCTCCCAAAACTCACCTTCCCACTGGGTTCTTCATTCATCTCAAGCTTGATGTACCTTGGCCATTCCATCTGAGCAAGATCAGTGTGAACAGATCAGGTGATCCATCTTGACACTCGGCTGATATGCAATTCCCAACGTCCGAGGTATCATCTGGTTGTATTGGCAGTAAGGAGAGAGAAATGTGGTTACCAGGATTTAATACTAGCACTAATTAACCGCTTGTTTGGTTCAATGGTTTACAAATAGATGATGTGTATACATAATCAGATGAACAGGAAGATAACATGCGTTTGGTTTGCCCAGCCACTTTAAAATAAACATGAATTCCTATGCTGTGCAAGCCCATAGTTCTCCCAAAACTCACCTCCACTGTTTCTTCCTTCCTCTCAATCTTTGAATGATGTACCTGGCCATTCATCTTCATCATGATCATGTGACAGATCAGGTGACTCCATCTTGAACACTCGCTGATATGCAATCCCAACGTCGATGGTATCATCTGGTGTATGCAGTAAGGATAGAGAAAATGTGTTAACCATGGATTTAATACTAGCACTAATTACCGCTTGTTTGTGTCAAATGGTTTACAAATAGATGATGTTGTATATTAATACAGATGAACAGAAAGATACATTGCGTTTGTTTGCCCAGCCACTTTAAAAATAAACATGAATTCCTATGCTGTTGCAATTAAGCCCATACTCCCCAAAACTCACCTCCACTGGTTTCTTCATTCATCTCAATCTTGGATGATGTACCTGGCCATTCCATCTGAGGCATGTATCATGTGAACAGATCAGGTGACTCCATCTTGACACCCGGCTGATAAAGCAATCCACACAGTCTCAAGGTATCATATGATGTGTACTGTAAGGAGAAAGAAAATGTGTTAACCAGGTGTTTGCATAGGGTGTCATGCTTGCTATATGCATAGGGTCAGATTATCTTTTGTGTGGGGGTGTGCCGTGGCCTCAGCCAAATATTCAGATCATCACAATATTAGATTAATTCAATAGAACAAATGGTCCTTGCCAAATAGAAGTAAAGATTTAAAATAAAAGCAAAAAATTACAATAATAACATTAGTGTTTTAGTGAGGGAAAAATGTCCCGTAGGTCACATGCATGTATTTACTTTCCCTTAATTATCAGGATAAAAAGGTTAATTTTTGTTTTGCAGTGGATATTTTAATGTTTACTAAATACATATAATCAGGAATAATGTTTATCTCAGCCAAGATTCAGAGAAATTTTCATGATCCAAATTTTCTGAAAAAAGTCCATATTTTCATCTAGTGCTGTAGTCACGCTCCTGGGGTGTGGGGGGGGGGGGGGTCAAAGGGGGGCACTCAAATTATTTTTTGATGGGGGTGTGCTGCACGGAAATCTGAAATGGAGGTCTTAAGAGCTGACTACAAGACAAAATATAGGGTCTTTGAGCTACAAAAACCCTGAAACTAGGAGTTAAGGGGGTCTAAGGAGCAAACTAAAACTACAAAGTATGGGCAAATACATGACTTGAGCTACCAAAGACCTCCGGAAACTCTCAATGGTGGTCAATGAAGAGGAATAATGGACTTGGCGAACTCAACTACCTAGCAAGTCATTCAGGGGGTCTATGAAGCATCAATTTTTGAAAATCAGGGTCTATCTTGAGAGCAGCATTCGGGTGTGAAAATGCACTTACCCGTCTTACATTATACGAGTGCCCCCCCCCCCCCCCCCCCCCCCCACCACCACCCCAATGATGATCGAGGAGCCATTCACTGTATTCTGTAGCGAAGTCTTCTTGGTTGTCAGCCTCGAGGAGTTGTGCCCCTGGAAGCACATCTTTGGTACTTCTACTTCTGTATGGATACCAGTTGAGGACTTCTCTCTACCATCATCAAAACTACTTGTGGAGATATTCCTAGCCCGTTCCTTTAGCATGTTTAGGACCATTTAAAATAGAAACGTTGGGGGTTGGCGTGAGGGCAGCATTTCTTGGACTGCATCAATGGTCTGTGGTGTCCAAACTGACCCTTCTCTGCCAGAACACACTTGAGTCTTGACCTTCTCTGACCAGAAACGACCCTTGTTATAGGATTAAGACTCGTCCCTTCCATTTCATACTTCCTCACAATCCTCCAAATTGAGGATTTTGAGGTGCATCACGATCCGGGAAGTTGTGGTAAAAGTGCCGCTGTAAATGACCTTGATGATCGGATCGATGATCTGGATCGGCAAAATTGTATTGAATCATCTAAATCGGGATGTCGCATAGGAATGATCGGCTAAAAAAAAAAAATAATAAATAAATTAAATAAATACATAAAATAAATTTTAAAAAAAAATCGTTTTTTTTTTTTTTTTTCCTCTGGAAAATGATCCCCAAAAAACACATTTGGGGAATATAAATGAATACCTGAAGCAACATATATCCATTATTAATATAATAATAAGCCCAAGGTAATTCCACATCTACAAAGGTAAATGGTATCACTCAGGTGAACAATTTACACGCAATATTAAGCAAATGCGCTGGAGATAAAACAATACCAGCCATTCGTTCACTGTTGCCGGTCAACAGTTGACCGGCGGGTTTTAGGATGCATCGGTAAGGAAAACAGACGGGAAATAATCAATTTTATTCTACATTTTGCGGTCTTCAAAAACAACAATGTCGGTATTTATTATCAAAGTATATGAATTGTGGATCACATTAACGAAAAGTTTTTTGCATTTGCTGGTAAATTGAGGGAGAAATCAGCCGACAAAAAAAATTGTTTTCGTTGGATAGTGCAGCGGGCGGAAGAGGTTGATCTCCACACAACCCTATTGTAATGAACCTATGTGTGATGTAATCTTGTACGGGATTATTGCTTTCATTTCAAACTGATTACCTCTTCCTTTTAAAAAATTACTCAAGCCGATCTGAGCTTAGTCCCATGTGATTAATTTGGCCATAACCTTTCAGAATACTGTCCCGTTAGGGACAGCCGTGTTGCCATTTTTATATGCATGCACTAGTATGCATGATCGTAAGCGCAGCGCGCGCGATAGTACACCTACTCGCGTCGATATAGTACAATAATGATCAGCTCAGACACTCGGTGTTTACTTTTTCTATTTCTAGAGTTATCCATCCTGGTGAAATGATTGTGATATTTTGTCACCAGTTGACACCATGTGACGTGACACTAAAAGTTGTAGGAGGATTCAGGTGACAACTACCCTTTTGTTAGCAGTTATGCTACGTACGCAAGAGCACGTACTGTACTGGTGCACGTTGCATATCGCAGCTGCGTACGATCGATTCATGCATACATGTGCATGCAATAAAAATGGCAAACACGGCCTGTCATAACGGACACATGGGGAATATAAGTCAGAATCGCGCGAGTAATTTTGTAAAAGGAGAGTTAATCAGTTTTATGAATGCATACCCCCATACAAGATTACCTTGGGCTTATTCATATGGATATATTGGTTGCTTTGGTATATCATTATATTCCCAAAATTATGTTATTTAGGGATCATTTCCAAAGAAAAAAAAACGATTTTTTTTTTTTTTTTTGCCGATCCGGATCTTCTGATTTTTCTGCATGATCCGGAAATCGGCAAAAACGGTCCGATCATGTATGATCGGGATCGTGATCGGCATGCCAATCCGATGATCGGTTACAGCGCGCGTAGTTAAAAGTCTCAGCAACTTGCTGCAGGAGTCCAAGAAGCGATGCCACTCATGTCTCATGACTCGTTCGTTGACTAGAAAAACGTCTGTTCAGTTGGTCAGTTGCAAATAGGGGTGTTTCACAAAGATCCTAAGTTGAACTTAACTCTAAGTTGTGACTTAAAAAGTATGAAAGCCTATGTTTCATGGAATTTATTTTAAAGTCCTTTAAGTTTAAAGGGGCAAACATGTTGACGTTTCAAATCATTTCATATTTTTTATTATCAAGGAGATTTCCTGTTATTATTGATAAAAATTTATGAAAAGTTCTAAAATATCTGGCATGTTTGCTTATGAATGTATTTCATTCCAAGGCTACAAATGGCTTTCCATACCTTTTAAGTCCATCTTTGTGAAACACCGGCCAATTGCATGCCATGGGTGGACTGGTTCAGGCAAGGAACTGATTAAAAAGTATTCTCCATGTTCATTTATTTACAGCTAATGAAACGATCAGAACAATAGGACTACTAAGACAAAAGACAAAGGAGAGGTTTTATCAATGAAATAACCATCTGTGACCGTGTTGATGAGTGTACATGGGTCATTCTTCGATAAGTTATTTTCGACCATCGTGAGATCGTGAAAATCAAAACTGTTCTCCACTTTCTTTCTTGTGGTTTAATATAGGTTACATCTGTAGATTAGGGAAATATGGTTTGGCTCGATCTTTATTGGGGCTATTGTACAATTTTTGGGGGTTTTATTATCATGTCAACTGTTAATGCGTCATCTCCGTCAAACATTTTTGCACAACTAGATCGTCCGCATTTTTAATCGAGAACATAATTCACTTCTTATTCAATCTTTGTTTGGAAAGAAAGGGTGACTGTGAAAAGAAAAAAAAAACATTGGTCAACAATAATCCACATTTTTTCTCTAGAGCCCCATTATACTTGCCCTTGCTGAAATAAATAGTGAATTTTGCCAAAGTAGTTTTGCATTCAATCAGTGTTATGAAATTTTCTCAGGAAAATTAGGATGAAGAGAGGTACATTGATTACCGAGTAAATAGATCACTTAAAAAATACCAATACGAATATTTTTTACCAGAGTATAATCTTGTTTAATTTATGCATTTGAACTCAGCGTTGACAGAGATGACTTGAAGCGTGACGGAAATGACTGAGGCGTGTATTTAACATGGTTTAAGAATACATTAAAATCACATGTATATAATAATCTAAAAATCATGCAAACTAGCTTTGTCATAGAATATTTGTCAATTTTGAACAACATTGTGCGTCAATTACTGAGTTGACAATCCAACTAAAAAATCACCATTTCCTCAGTCACAAAGAGCCGTGACGGAGATGACGCGTGACGGAGATGACTATCAGACACATTTAAAGCGCCGATAGCTAATGGCAATGTATTTGATACAAATGATGCGATAGTGATGTATAGTTGTTCGGTGGGCACATTCATACAAAATGATTAGAAATTCAATCTAACATCATTTATCTAGCTAATATCAATCGTTCGGAGATGATAATCATCATCTCCGTCACGGAAAAAAACGTGACGGAGATGATGTCGTGACGGAGATGACATTCAGATCACATTTAAATTGCTGTATAGGGGGGCTTTATATGCAATGTATGCAAGACAATTAAGCGATAGTGTTGTATAGTTGTTCCTCGGGCAACTATTCATATAAATGATTAGAATTTCAATCTAATTTTCTTTATCTAGCTATATCAAGCGGGTGGCATTCGGAGATGACGCTTAATAAAGGTACGGACCTGGTTTGACAAAGATCTCAAAAAAACAATGTTTACTTACCTATTGACGACGGGAAAAAACATGTCTCTTCTTTCTACTACCTAGTCACCCGACATGTTGCCACCACGATCACTCAAATTTAGCATATTTTTGTAGTAGGATGACGGACTCAAAATGCGTGACCGGAGATGATCGCAAAATATCGGGGACACACAAAACAGATTCCTTTTTTTTAATTTTTTTTTAATCGTTGCATGTGTGCGTATTTAATCTTTGGTATTCGTAGTCAACTCGATAAAAATTGAATATATTAAGGTATATTAGGACCAAAAATATAGCATCTTTTTGAAATGCTGTATTAAGATAGTTTTACAGGATGCCATCGTGACATGCGAGTTTGAGGGGTGTGGAAAATTAAAAAAAAAAATAAAAAAGTATAGGTGTAGTATCACTTTACTTTTTTTTGTATTTGTTTTGATTTTTTACTTACTTGCACAGTTCACACAAAGAAGGTTACGTGCAATAAAAAGCTTTAATTTTTTGTCTATGCGACACCAAAGGAGCGGGACGCAAAACTATACACTTATCGAAGAATGACCACTTGTGTGCCAAGCAAAATTGAACATTGCTCATTTAAATTTAAATTTGAAATATCCAACCTGGGCAAATGAACAATGTTCAATAAAATGTTTGCATTTCGATACTACCAAGCTAATTATGTACATATATGGTATCAAAGAAAGGAGTAATACATTATCTTTGCGATGAAATATTGCAATAAACAAAACTAAGCCCTAAGTTCATTAGATTAGATATTTGCATATTGCTGGATGGAAGGTGGGTTTCCGGTTTTTTCAAAAACATTCTGTACGTGCCGTCTACGCACGCCTGTCGTTGCGATGTACACTAGCGTATGGGAAACTGTATGGCATGTATGCCCAAGTATGCCCAAGTATGCCCAAAATCAGCACGTATAGCAGTATGACTTCACTAACCCCCGTTTTTTTGTTGTAGGGGACTGTATATGACGTTAAATTCAATCACTGTGTGTTTTTTTATTTTTCTCACCTAACTTTGCAGATCGTGCTAGATGACAGGTTTAAAAATCCTCCATTTGGAGGCGTCACGTTGGCCCCTAGCTAAATTGAAATGGGCTACAATTTTGTTCGTTGGTCCTGAACTGCACGTCAATCCAGCATCACCGCACACAGTAATAATGGCGTTCCAACCCGTGTAGCTAGCGCAAATTGTATTACGTCATCAATCATACGAACTTGTATTTGTCGGAAGCAAGCTCATCATCAACTGTTAAAACTGCAAAGTAAAAATGTATAATTTAATTTAATGTATGTACGTTTTTCATAAAAAATAAACATATTCCATCGTATTTTATTTAATTTCTAGTCAAAAAATCAGTTGGTTACAATTTATAAATCCATATTCTTTAAAAGTTTGAAAACAACAATTCGCAAGCAAAATACGGTAGTTTCATCTCAAGGGCACTCTGTGGCACACACATTTATTTCCGATTTGACAGGCATACTAATAATGTGCGTAAGGTAATTTACAACGTATCAATTCATGGCTGGACGAAAGACTACCTACGAAAGGTTCACTTCAGCAACACACTTTTCACGGTACTTCCGTCGCAAGCCCCTAGGTGCGATGATCAGCGCTCGACGCGACTGCAAATGGCAAATGAACGTGAAATATTGGCTGATTCATAGCAAGAAAAGTGGGTAGAGTATCAAAAACACATCTTTCAATGATTTAATTTCACCTATAGATTTACAAATGTCATGTCATAAGTGGAATGATATGAACGGGGAGGAACCATACCTTACGTTTTGATGTAGGTGGGGATGTGGGTACCTGTATAGGTACCCACATGTAATGGGGATGCGTTCTACGCGTACGTGAACCGAACATATCCACAGCTGTTGCCAGCCGGCCTGGGTCCGGCGATAAGGTCCTGTTGGAAGCCGCTCAGGCTTAGCAGGGGTGCCAACTTTCACAAGCAAGTTTTACCAAGAATCAATCATATTTGAATATTGTCCTTGATTTACTTCCTAATCTAACTTATCTAGACAACATATAAGATAAATTTACACTTCACATACCCCTTCTATAACTCCCTTTTCACGGATCGGAAAGTGCTTCGAGCTGTGCCTGTGGTTTGCGGCCATGAGTATGGCCCAAGCAAAAGCAAAAACAAACCACAAACCAATAAGTTTGCTGCCATTCTACGGCTCGATCATTTATTGTTTTTGATTTCAACATAGAGTTTTTGATTTTCATTATCTAATCAATAATTGTCCCATATTTTGATTGAAATCAATGAGACGCATTAATTGCATATCGGGGGGAAATTATGCCCCGTTTCACACACATAATTCAGAGTTTATGAACTTCCTTTAAATGGGATCTATTCTTAGAAAAATGCTTTACGAATGTTGTATTTGTTTAGATTCCTATTCACAACATTTTACTGAAGCCAGATAAAACACTAAAAGATGCACTGATAATTCATTTAAGGGATCTAGTAACTTTGTTGACATACTGAAAGTGATAAATTGGTTCATAAATTGTGTCTTGTGGTACTGATATGACTACTGGGTAATATATTTGTGTGAACATTAAATGTCATGGCCGCATGGGCGAGGTAACTATCTATGCAAGCAAAGGTGATATTCACAAGCTCTCATATTGCACTAGCTGACTTTGCAATGCACAACACTTTTCCAGTGGATATATATAAATAAAAATAAAAAATAACAATTAAATTGTAAAAGTACTTTTTTCTGACAGGGAAATTGAAGAAAAAAACTAAACCTGTTCCATGCTTCTATTGATATTATACGAATACAATAAGGTATGAGAGAACCCATATACAGAGCGTATCAAAAAAGTGATGTTACTCCTTTTGGAAAAATCTGTCAAAATTTACATTTCAAAAATATTTAGAGATTTGTTTCATGTCGATATATATATGCCCAATATAAGGAAATCATTCTATCAAGTGCCACTAGACAAACAAATGTTCGTTCACGCTTGGGCGAACACTGAGCTGTTTTTGTCCAGAGTGTGAAAAAATGACTTGCGCCAAATTGAAAGAAGTCCGATGGTAGTCGTAGATAATTTTCGACATTTTCGAGACCGAGGCAGGTCCGGTCCACAATTTTTCAAGACCGAGACCAGACCCAGTAGTTGAGAATTCCTGTAAGCGGGGCCGGGGGGGGGGGGGGGGGGGGGTTTGGGTGGGGGGGGGGGGGGGTAGTACGTGGACATTTTCTAGGCGGATAAGGCCTACCAGTTTTTTGCACTTTTCGAGGTCGAAGATCACTGATATTGGTCTTCGAGAACAAGTTTAAAATTTGAAAAGGGGGGTGGGGTGGGGGGGGGGGGGGTGTCAAACCCCCCCAAAATACAGCAGTTTTTTTGTTGGTCAATGAGGGGGGGGGGGGAGGGGTTTGAACCACTCAACCCCCCCCCCCCACACCCCCCCCCCCCCCCCCCCCCCCCCCCCCCCCCCCCCATTATAATGATATAATCATAAAATTCATGCAAAAGAGCATTTGTTTGAATGGGAGTAAATTTTCCCTCTTCTTTCAATTTGGGCGCAAGTCATTTTTTACACTCTGCACCAAAAACAGTCAGTGTTCGCCCAAGCGTGAACGAAAATTTGTTTTGTTAGTGGCACTTGATAGATAAGACTATTGGGCATCTATCAACATGAACAAATCTTCTAAATATTTTGAAATGTAATTTTGTCCAGATTTTTCAAAAGTGTGACGTTTTTTTTTGATACGCTCTGTAGTCTAGTATATAGTTTCTCAGTAAGTTTTATGGATCATGGAAAATGTTATTAATAAATCCTTTAAATCATGAGGTTTTCTGAGAGTGATACGAAATGAGACCTCAACCACGAACCAACAATCATTCTACAGTTTTGTGTGATAGTATTAATTCATTGAAAGACACTATTTTCCATAGTGAACAAAGAAGACAAATAAACAGCACATTTAAAGCACACCTACTGCCATTGTTAATAGAAAGCGAAAAGCATTCTGAACATTTTTTTCCTCTTCCATTCAATCATGTATCCCTATAATAACAGGGAGACATTTGAAAAACCGGAACCCTGTTATATAAGCCTAACAACAAGCTAGACATTAATTTGGATCTTTAGCAAGGCGACCTTTTTTTTAATAAAGTTAATGGATCACTATACATGTATAAGTAACATTGTCCAATCCTAAAAATCCAATTCGAATATTAGCAGTTCCTGATACCTTATTGTATTTTTTATTAACAATAAAAAGCATGGGGACACGTTCGTTTTTTGAGTTTCCCTTCTGTTTAAAAAGATATTTACGATGAAGTATTTAGATGTTAAATTATCTTGGATTGTCAAAACCATGATCAAAGTCAGTGCAATGAGTTAGTGAATATCACTTTGCATTTTTGCTCATTACTAGACCATACAATTAACACACACGTACATACACACGCAAACGCAGGTTCCACTAACACACAGGCACACACATAAACAAACACATACACAAGCAGATACGCACACGTACATACACTCAAAGGCAGGTTACACACACACACACACACACACACACACACACACGCACAAACACATACACACAAAATAGTACAACTAATGTAAATGAAATGTAGAAATTTCATAAAATCACACGTAGTCATGAGCTTTTCTGGCAAACATGATGTACAGCTAATTCTGTACAATGTACAGCTAAACTCCTCACTAAAAGTTTGGAAAGTTTTTTAAGCCACCTCGTATAATTCTCTTTTTAAAATATTTATTTGAGACCCGTTTGTATCCTTTTATGCATCAGTGAATTAGCTATTACCTCCTCTCTAAAATGACACCACTTTTGAAACAATCGCTTGTTTCATGGCCGAGTACCTCCCCTTTGTTTACAGGTGGGTCTCAAACAGAATGTGCCAAAATTTGCCTACTCTAATGCAGTATACTCATTCATTCATTCATTCACCCATTCATTCAGCACAGATATTGTCAATTTGGCACACTCTATTTGAGACCCACCTGTAAACAAAGGGGAGGTACTCGGCCATAAATCAAGCAATTGTTACAAAAGTGGTGTCATTTTGGAGAGGAGGTAATTAGCTAATCCAATGATACATAACATGATAAAAACAGGTCTCATGTGAAATAGGTGGCTCAAAAAACTTTCCAAACTTTCCAAGCGAGGAGTTTATTATGTAACAAGATACAAATGGAAACAAGATGGATATCATGGCAAAAATATATTTATTCATTCAATTTTTATCTATGTTCATGTGTTCTACAGGGCAAAAACATGAGCTGGTTTTGAATATATAATAATAATAATAATAACTAGACTTTGAATTTGTCACTTAGATGAATTAAGGTGATACATACTAAAATTACGATAAGAGTATATTGACTTTTTCAACCGTCAATATGATGACTTTATAACATTTACTTGGCATAAATGAGGTATGGATTCGTATATCTACAACTTATAATCTTTCCGATCATTAAAAGAAAATTGGGTGTTTGTGGACTTTAAAAAAAGTTATGGCCGAATAAACAAAGGATGTTTTTACCATATTTTGCCAATTTGCGTGCGCGCGTAAATATGACTTTAACGAGCGCGTTCCGTGTTATTATGATTCAACACTGACTCAAATTGATGGAGTGTGTTGAATAATGTACCAGAAACGCAATTTATATTGCATATAATTATTACAAACATAATTGGGTTTTGTGGACCTCAAAAAAAGTTATGGCCGAATGGAAAAAAAGATGTTTTCATCAAATGTTGGCATTTTTGGTAATTTTGACTGTGACGCACGCGTACTCCGTTATTATGAGTCAAGAAAGACTCAAATTGATAGGGTGTGTTAAAGGATGTATAAGGATTGCAAAATATATGAACAAACGAAAACTTTCCAATTCATTTGCGTTACGCGCTGACATTTTTGAAACGCTTAAAATTGTCTGAAACATATAGTAAATTACTCAGGTTGGGGTTTTGGATATTTTTTGACAATTTTTCAATTCCGAGTGTAAGCGCATGCGCATGAGCTTGAAAGATGACGATTGACCTGATTAATATTTATGCGAAATTTGAATTGAAATTGATTTTTCATGACTGAGATATGATGATTATTAAAATTTGACAAAATGGCGTCCTGATGACGTCATAGTGATGTGACGTCACTGAAATGGTTAGCAGATCTAAGTTAGATCATGAACTATCATCATGTGAAGATTCATGACAATGATTCAACTGATCTTGAGATATGCGACGCACAAAATTAGGAAGAATAAATAATAATAAAAATAAATAAAAATCTTGACGAAATCAATATAAGCAATGTATGGTCAAACTAGGAATCTAAAAGATCATGACGTTTCGTGTGCCGCTGCAATACTTTGTCAAATGATATTATCTATGTGTGATAATACTTTTGCGAATTTTGAAAAATGAATATTTTTTCTGTAATGTGTGCTCACTCAACCATGGATTAATGGTTACCTCTTATTTTTACACATTGTTTTTCTAACTACCATGTGGATAAATTGGCAAGATGAAATCTTGAAACGATTCTTGGTTATGAAATTATGGGCAATCGCTTAGGGGTGAAGTTACTTTTTGTGTTCGGTTTAGATAACAGGCTATCTCTGAGATTTCTTTTGATTGCTTGGAATCAGGTAATAATGATGCCACGCTGCTTGGTGACTATTTTTCAAAAATGTCTGAAATCTGTCCTACCGGTACAAAGTTACATGACATTTTGTCTATGCATGTCAGCCTGAAAACCGCTCATTTTCGTGATTTGTGTGCAAAACATATAGAAATATCAGTTTCCCTAATAAGAGAGAAAATAGTTATTTTCAAAAGAATAGAATGGTAATTTGTGTGTTTATTATAAGTTTTGGTTGTAAATTGTATACTGACAATGGTGCGCTTAGACACAACCATATTAAGCACCTAATAAATGTTGTGTATCATTAAAATTATCATTGTTATTTGGTCCTGTTTACACTTGAGGTGCTTGTTTTAGGGGTCAAAATATTCAAAATTTCAAATTATAGTTGTAATTCAAAAAAGACATAAAAAACAATCAAATACATAAGTAACAAAACAGAAAAAATACATGAGAAATTATCAAAGCAATAGTAAACAACGAATATCCTGGCTCTTCCATTGTTTGTTTTTTTCTATTATTATTTCAAATGTTGTAAAGAATATATGTCGTAAAACCCAGGGGGAGGGGCATTCTGAAAATCCCAGGGTGTTAAAAGAGTCTTAACATAAAAAGATCAGATAGTGCTAAGATTAAATTAAATTGTGCAAGTGCGTATATAATACATACTTGCCAACATTTGAAAGTCAGAAAACTGAACACCCGATTGCGAGGGAGCGGAGCGACCGAGGGGGGGAGGGTGTGGGAGGGGGGTGTCCCCCCTCCTACGGTAGGGAGCTTTTGCATTTTTGGACTTACAATTGTGCAATCTGGTGCATACTAGGGCTGTAGTGAAACGGTTACACGACGGTTAACCGACCAGCATCGGAAAAAACGTTTTCATTTTCACGGTTTCGGTTAACCCCCCCAAAAAAAAATAAATAAATAAATTTAAAACAAAAATAATATTCTTTTTTTTTTTTTTTTTTTTTTTTTTTCCTTCCCCATTCATAGATTCGGTCAGAAAATGGCACGTTGAACCCTGCCAATCTATTGCTAAAGTAAAGGTATTTTACATGTAACAAAATATTCAAATAAACAAATGGTAAGAGGATTAATGAATAGATTAAAACTGGTAAGAGCCAAATTTAGAAGAATCATTTGTGATGAGATATCTGAAGGCTTTCATCTTGACAGCGGTTTGTAGACTAACATGGCACTGCCCTGCTGATTACAATTGAACAAACGGACAGATATCGGATGGTACATGTATATCCGAGAAGAAAAAAAAAAAAAAAAAAAAAAAAAAAAAAAAAAAAAAAAAAAAAAAAAAAATCGGATTTTTTTTTTTTTTTTTTTTTTTCAAAATCGGAACGTTCCGTTTTTTATGGCTATAAAAACTTAAAAAACGGGACAATTCCGTTAAAAACGGAACGGTTGGCAAGTCTGATAATATAGCAGTTGAGACCCAAGTTAAGACATGTCAGGGGCAGACTTGTGCTGTATCCCCCCCCCCCCCCCCCCCCTCCCACTCAACCCCTGGCCATTACTGAGACCTCACATAGCCCAGCCAGTTTAGGCAAAGATGAATAAACTTGATTTACTAACACTTATTATGTGTTCGCCCAATAATAAATAAACTATAATGAAAGAACACTAGAAAGAATATGAATCTCACATCTTCCGCAATCATTCACAAACGAATATAATACTTACTGAGTGACGTATAAGTAATTTTGAGCCCAATCTGAAGAAAGTGGAGTCTACTAGGTCCTTTGATCTCCAAATGCATACCATTTCAAATTTCTAATCACTGAAATTTTTTTGTGCTGACAATGACAATTCATTTTATTTCTCTAAAAGGGCCCCTCACGGGGACATGGGAGAAATACATGCAAAGATACAACAAGTGTATATAAACATACAATATGTGTAAATGTTAAAAGAACAAAATATTTACATTAAGTATAAACATAAAAAAACAAAGAAAATCTTTGGCAACATGCACTTTGGCGACAGTAACACCTCGCAAGAAAAAAATAAAACAAATAATGGACAATATGAGTAGCACAACTTTAATACTGGGTGTGGTAAATTTCTATGAGTGAACTTAAAATAAAGATGGCTATAAACCTAATATATATAATTTTAACACATCTAAAAAACATACTGATACTGAATTAAAGAATAGAAAAGGTGGAGCTGTTTTAGTATTACATATATGAATAATGAATTAATTCCAATTAACAGTTCCAGAGTGCACACCTCCTATGTGATCTCATGTGTGATATCATGCGTGACCTCATGTGTGATCTCATGTGTGACCTATGTGTGACCTCATGTGTAATCTCATGTGATCTCATGTGTGACCTCATGTGTGACCTCATGTGTGACCTCATGTTGATCTCATGTGTGGCCTCATGTGGGACTGCATGTGAGACCTCATGTGTGATCTCATGTGTGACCTCATGTGCAATCTCATGTGAGACCTCATGTGTGATCTCATGTGTGATCTCATGTGTGATCGCATGTGTGACCTCATGTGTGACCTCATGTGTGATCTCATGTGTGATCTCATGTGTGACCGCATGTGTCTCATGTGTGACCTCATGTGTAATCTCATGTGTGACCTCATGTGTGATCTCATGTGTAATGTCATGTGTGATCTCATGTGTGACCTCATGTGTAATCTCATGTGTGATCTCATATGTGACCTCATGTACATGTAATCTCATGTGTGACCTCATGTGTAATCTCATGTGAGATTTCATATGTGATCTCATGTGTGATCTCATGTGAGATTTCATATGTGATCTCATGTGTGACCTCATGGGTAATCTCATGTTTGACCTCATGTACATGTAATCTTATGTGTGATCTTGTGTGTAATCTCATATGTGATCTCATGTGTGACCTCATGGGTAATCTCATATGTGATCGCATGTGTGACCTCATGTGTAATCTCATATATGAACTCACGTGTGATCTCATGGTAGATCTCATGTATGTGTGACCTCATGTGTAATCTCATATGTGATATCACGTGTGACCCAGTGTGATCTCATGTTTGTGATCCTCTTTTTAAAGGTGTTGGAACATGCATTGCATTTGTCAGGGTCTTTCCTTGTGAGTGTAATCTTATGTGTTCCTGTAGATGTATGTCCTTTTGACACAAATGTGTATGTTTTTTTTAATTTACTTTTTCCTCAGTGTGTACTCTCATGTGTCGAGTGCCTTTCAATTTAAACGCCTTGAAGCACACATTACATTTCCCAGGACCAAATTCCATTTGAAATTCTAATTGGTACCCATTTAATTCAATAGGTATACCGTTGAAACCAATTGGTACCCATTGGAAATTCTAATTGCTATCAATTTAATTAAGTTTCCATTGGTACCCACTGGCATTGATTTCAATGGGTACTGATTGAATTCAATTGGTACCCATTGTATTCAAATCAGGGTTGGCAGAATGAAACCAGGGCAGATAATCTCTGTGATAGCACTGGGCCTCGGGGGGCAGTTAACACAGCGTGGGATTGTTGACTGTAGTGATACAACTGTCAGAAACTGATAAGAATGGGACTGAGTTGATTACCACGATGGTGGAAAACAAATTAACGAGACAATCACGTCATGGGGTCTTCTGATCCACAGTGTGTGTGCTAATGTGTATCTCTAGTCCTGAATTATGTGCAAATTCTTTTGTACACAAGTTGCATTTGTAGGATTTTCTTTCCCTAGTGTGTGTAGACATGTGAAGGGTCCGATTATGCTTCTTGGTGAAAGCTTTGGTGCAAAGGTTACATTTGTAAGGTTTTACCCCAGTGTGTAATTGTGTATGTTCTTTTAGACTCGAATTACGTGCAAATGTTTTGGAGCAAATGTTACATACGAAGGGTTTTTTCTCAGCGTGTGTTCTTATGTGTTTTCTCAGCGCTGAATTCCATGCAAATGCCTTTGAACATACTGGGCATTTGTAGGGTTTTAACCCAGTGTGTGTTGTCATATGCTTTTGTAGTGCATGTTTCCTTGCATATTCTTTTGTACACAAGTTGCATTTGTAGGGTTTTTCCCCAGTGTGAGTAGACATGTGAAAGCCCAGATTTATCTTCCGCGAGAACGCTGCTGAACAAAGGTTACATTTGAATGGTTTCTCCGCCCCAGTGTGTATATTTGTATGCTCTTTTAGACTCGAATTATGTGCAAATGTTTTGGAGCAAATTTTACATACAAAGGGTTTTTCCCCAGTGTGTGTTCTCATGTGCATTCCTAGCGCTGAATTCCATGGAAATGTCTTTGAACATACAGTGCATTTGTAGGGTCTTAGCCCTGTGTGAGTTCTCATGTGTTTATTCAGACCAGACTTGGCTTCAAATGCTATTAAACACATGTGACATTTGTGAGGTTCCTCAAGGTTATGTTTTTCTTCCGGTTCTTTGAGAGTGTTTTTCTGAGTTTGTCTTTTCAGATGTGCTTGTAGATCTGATTCAGATAACAATGTTTTTTTCCTATTGTGTGCTTTTATGTGACTTTGT
Source organism: Echinarachnius parma (assembly GCA_037951105.1). Taxonomy (NCBI): domain Eukaryota; kingdom Metazoa; phylum Echinodermata; class Echinoidea; order Clypeasteroida; family Echinarachniidae; genus Echinarachnius; species Echinarachnius parma. The sequence continues at coordinate 16,699 of JBAMJV010005764.1, forward strand.
TGAATAAAATTAGTTGGAAACGTTTTTCCACAAATGTTGCACAAATAAGGTCGTTCACCAGTGTGTTTTCTCATGTGCATTTTTAGACCTTGAGGACATACATATGCTTTTGAACATATGTTACATTTGTAGGATTTTTCCCCAATGTGTTTTCTCATGTGTCTATTTAGACTCGACTTATTTTGGTGCCCTTTTGAACAAAAGTTACATTTGTACGGTTTTTCCATAGGATGTGTTCTCATGTGCGCTTTTAGTTCTAGGTATGATGCAAATACATGTGAACACACTTTGCATTTGTAGGTCTCCTTAGCGTGTTTGCTCATGTGTTTAGTAAGACCTACCTTATTTTTGTATGCTCTTGAGCAAATGTTACATTTGTAAGGCTTTTCCATGGTGTGTCTTCTCATGTGTGTTATAAGAACTGACTTATAGTGGAGTGTTTTTTTACAAATATTACATTTGTGAAGGTTGCCTTTGCTGTGTGTTTCCACATTGTGTGTATGCTTATGCCTTTGTAGATTTGAGCTCTGTGCAAAAGCTTTTGAACACAAGGTACATTTAAAGGGCTTTTCCCCAGTGTGTGTTCTCATGTGAACTTTTAGACATTGATTTGTTGAAAAGGCTTTTGAACAATCAGTGCATTTGTAGGGGTTTTCCCCAGGGTGTGTTCTCATGTGTCTTTTTAGATGCGAGTTTCGTGCAAAAGCTTTTGAACAATCAGTGCATTTGTAAGGTTTTTCTCCAGTGTGTGTTCTCATGTGTATCCGTAGATCTGAACTACATGCAAATGCCTTTAAACACATGTTGCAATTGTAGGGTTTTTCTCCAGTGTGTGTTCTCCTGTGCACGTTTAGGCTTGAATCATTTGCAAAAACTTTTGAACATGCAGTGCATTTAAAGGGTTTTTCCCCAGTGTGTGTCCTCATGTGTCGATGTAGTTCTGTTTTCGATGTAAATGCGTAAGAACACACAGTGCATTTAAAGGGTTTTTCCCCAGTGTGTGTCCTCATGTGAATCTTTAGATATTGATTTGTTGAAAACACTCTTGAACAATCAGTGCATTTGTAAGGCTTTTCCCCAGTGTGTCTTTTCATGTGTGTTATAAGAACTGACTTATATTTGAATGTTTTTGTACAAATATTACATTTGTGAAGGTTGCCTTTGCTGTATGTATCCCCATTGTGTGTACACTCATGCTTTTGTAGACTTGAGCTCTGTGCAAATGCCTCTAAACACATGTTGCATTTGTAGGGTTTTTCCCCAGGGTGTGTTCTCATGTGTCCTTTTAGATGTGAGTTTTGTGCAAAAGCTTTTGGACACAAGTTGCATTTGTTAGGTTTCTCCCCAGTGTGTGTCGTCATGGGTGCGTGAACCTCACCGCTTACAATGTAGGCTTCGGAAGACAGGTTATGGGTAAGGGTTGTGAGGTGCCCCAAGGGTCCCTCAGGGGTATGTGTTTCTTCAGGTTCTTTGACATTAGGCATCTGAGAGGGACTATTACTCTTTGGAAATGAACATGGCAATGGATGCGTTTCACTAGCTTTGTGACTATTATTATACTCCTGCCATTCTGTACCTGGTTCCTCAAAGCTACACGAAGGCCCCATTACGCTAGCTGCTGGATATTGTGCACCATCTCTTCTTAGACTGGAGGTTGAATACTGCGATAGATCCCTTACACTGGTTTTGAAGCTACATGTAGGCCCCATGATGCTAGCTGCTGGATATTGTGCACCATCTCTTCTTGGGATGGGTGTTGAATACTGCGATAGATCTCTTACACTAGTGTTGTGATCACTTCCATACCCCTGCCATTCTTTACCTGGATCCTCGAAGCTACATGAAGGCCCCATTACGCTAGCTGCTGGGTATTGTGCACCATCTCTTCTTGGACCATAAGTTGAATACTGCGATAGATCCCTTACACTGGTTTTGTAACCACTATCATACTCCCGCCATTCTGTACCTGGATCCACAGATACATCGCTACATGAAGGACCCATTCCAACAGCTGCTGGATACTGTGCACCATCTCCTCCTGGACTATCATATTCCCACCATTCTGTACCCTCAGACAGGAAGCTACATGAAGGACCCATAACCCCAGTGTGTTTGGTCATGTGTGTTTTTAGATCTGATTTTTGTGTGAATGCCTTGGGACACACACTGCATTCGTAGGGTCTTTCACCAGTGTGTTTAATCTTGATGTGTCGTTGAAGATCTGATTTCTGTGTGAATGCCTTGGGACAAAGGCTACATTTGTAGGGTCTTTCCCCAGTGTGTATGTTCATGTGTCTTTGTAGAGATCCTTTGGTTGTAAAGGCCCAGGAACACAATTTACATTTGTAGGGTTTTTCCCCAGTGTGTGATCTCATGTGTATTTTTAGATTTTTTTTAATTCTGAATATTTTGGAACAAAGGTTGCATTTGTAGGGTCTTTCCCCAGTGTGCGTTTTCATGTGCAGCGCTTTAACAGTGTCTGTTCTCGCATGTCCTTCTAGAAATCTTTCATGATCCAAACTACTTTCTGAAGGCAAACATTGCCATTGTTCTCTCGTCTCCTGACCAATATCATACTCTTGGCATTCTGTACCTGGATCCATGGACACGTCGCTACATGAAGGCCCCAGCATGCTAGCTGCTGGATATTGTGCACCATCTCCTCCTGGAATGGAAACTTCATGCAGTCTCCGTTTATCAACACCTTCTGCCATAGATTGATAGACCATCCCTGAAAATGAAGGAATAATAGTGTTTTATAAATGATGGAGACACACATATTTTCTGGAAATGTAATACATGTTTACAAATAAAAAAGATATGGAAATTCATACACATGTATGCAGATGAATTTAAATAAAATCGTCCTGGAAGCCATTTAAGATTCTCTGATTTCAAATTATACATGGGCCACGTGCTGTATACAGAACAAGTGCAATCAGTTAGCGAATATCATTTAGCACTTTTTGCTGATCACTTGGTCATATGACATTTATTTACCATGGACATATACACTGAATGGACCCATATACACTGAATGGACCCATATACACTGAATGGACCCATATACACTGAATGGACCCATATACCCATAATTGACCCATTGACATTTTGTAGCACAATGAAAACAATGTTATAGGATCTCTTCATACAAATACAAGGCCATACTTGCAAAAATTAGCATACGCAAGATTTTTTCAAGGGGGGGGGGGGGGGTGTTATTCCGTCATCAAGATGTTTAAGGTGTTAAAAAAAAAAACTCCCCCCCCCCCCCCCCCCCCCCCCCTCCGTACGCCTATGCCCCCCAAACTCACCTCCACTGGTTTCATCCTTCATTTCAAGCTTGATATAACTGGCCATTCCATCTGAGGCAAGATCATGTGACAGATCAGGTGACTCCATATTGACCTTTGGCTGATAAGCAATCCCACGGTGTGAGGTATCATCTGATGTGTGTAAAGTAAGGAAAAAGAAAACGAGTTAACAAGGATCCATTATTAGCATTTGACCGCCTGCCCGGGGAAAATAAAACGTCAGAAATTGATGAGTTTGCTTGCACAACTGGGCAACTAAATCATTGTCCAAAGACTCCAACTCAATGTTATTTTATATGTAAATCACTCCTAGTAGTAGTAGTAGTAGTAGTAGTAGTAGTAGTAGTAGTAAGAGGGCAGGTACATTTTTGATTCTGGGGCAAGTAAAATGTACAAATTATATGAGTTTACTTGCCCAAACAGGCCAGCACAAAAAAAGTTAATGTGGCCGCTGGACTGGTTACAGTCAGTGGAATTCATTATAAGAACTCTCATAAAGCAAATGCCTCCATCATAGCACGGGAGTAGCGAGTTACGTAATACCCATTCAACAACTGGGGGGGATGAATGAATAGATCATCCCCCCCACTTGAATGGGTATCAATGTCATGTCTACGCCTGTGCATCATAGAGTGCGCCATAGTCACTATACCATGGGTGCGTCACCAGTTTCAATACTACCACCTGACACATGTTTGTGTACAGTAAGGGGAAGGAACATTTATAAATAAATGGTTTCACATACTTTCTTATTTTCTTATACAGTGAAACCTTGCTATAGCGGAATCTCTGTTATAGCGAGGTTTATCTCATATAACGCATGGTCATTTCCCGGGTCCAGGTTCTATGTATTTTATTAGTGTCAAGCCCTGATACATTAAGATATCTGACAATGTGGTAAATTAAATGGACTAAAGGTGATTGTTATAATTGTGCAAGGCCCTAAGAATCATGACAATTCCTGACTTATTGTTTTTTCTTATATCAGCTGATTTTAAAAAAAGAAAGATTTTGAGCTGCAACATTACTTTTTTGTTAAATAAATGGGGGTGTTGCATATGGGTCTGTTTGCTATATGCATAAGGGTCAGCTTATCATTAGGACCGAGATTTATAATTTGAAAAAGTGTACTTCATAATTCATAAGAGTTGCTATTCATAATGTTAGAAAACAGTTGCTATTCATAAAAAGAAATCAGGGTCGCTATTTATAATACAAAATGAGGGTTGCTATTCATAATTTAAGAAGAGGGTCACTAGTCATGTGCAAAAGAGTCATACACGTTATAATTATTCAGTAGTTATAAATCTGAACACTTCAATCATCCATCTTTTATAAAGAAAAGCATATAGCGAGGCTATTCATAATCCTAAGAAGGGGTTGCTATGCATGCTGTTAGCAGACGGTCGCTATTAACTTAAAGGTACTTCAGATTCGTCAAATCAGATGTGCGGCGCCATCTTAAGTACACGTTGCGCACGGTGCGTGATGCACGTTAGCTCAGTGTCATGCGGTGCGCGCAAACTGGCCCAGTTCAAAATGGCGACCCGCTGTGTAGCATCCCCACGCTTGATGCCCTTTAATACAAAATCAGGGTCACTATTCATAATAAGAAGTATGCTATGCTATCCCTCATCTAATATTTTGAATAGCGATCCTCTTTTTCAATTATGAATACCCTGATTTTGTATTATGAATGGCAACCCTCAATTCGTTTTATGAATATAGACATTGATTTTGTATTATGAATAGTGACTCCGATTTCATTTCATGAGTGGCGACCCTTTTCTGAGATTGTAAATAGCGACCCTTATGAATAATATACCCCTTCCTACCTGCCCATGCCCTATGACAATTTGACCCTTTTGAATAGCGACCCTTCCATACATAGTAAATAGACCACACAATGATAGCATTTCATTCTCATCAATCATCAACATTCAATTAATCAACAAACTCATATTAACCAATCAAGGGCATGTGCCCCATATGTTTGTGGTTTAGTCATGACGTGATTGTGTCGTTACGTTTGTTTTCCACCATCGTGGTAATCAACTCGGTCACATTATTATCAGTTTCTGACAGTTGTATCACTACTGTCAACAATCACACGCTGTGTTAACTGCCCCCCCCCCCCCCCCCCCCCCCCCGAGGTCCAGTGCTATCACAGAGATCTGCCCTGGTTCTAAGAAAGTGCCAACCCTGATAAAAAAATCTACTGGATGCAGGCTTGAGTGCTAAAAAATCATGATAATCACGACCACAGTATAGGCCCTCAGAGTGAGATTTTCATCTAACAGGAGAATCACGTAATGGTGGTCCTACACTTCAGGAAACAGATTACTAGTTATATGAAGTGTACAAGGAGAAAGCGCATATATTTCTCTATTTTTAGCCCCATTTTGTTACTCCACATGCTGTCAATATTTTCAAATAAGTTTTGTTATTGCGCAGATCGCTATAATTAAGTAAAATCCTTAAGTTGGCAACACATTGTGATATTTTGAAAACAGATTGTGGCATTCAAATTGGCAACTTTGCAGCAAAGTTACTTCATATTTGTCTTCAGTTTAAATAACTTAATATTTTCCACCTTTTTTGTCATTGAAAGCTAAGGTAAGCACACATTTGGAGCTGCCAATTCGTGGAGGAAAATAAAGATCAATTTTGTTCCTTGATGGGTTAAAGGTATGTTCCAAATTATTTGTGCTCCCTACCCCCTCCCAATCAGCTCGACCATAGGAGGCCTCTGGTCATACTGCGACTGTAGTCACAGTTTGTATGGTAATGTGGTAATCTTCAAGGTCTTTTTTAAAAAAAATAATAGAAATCCGGAGGTTTCGGGTTCGAATCCCGTTGGAATCCCATATTCTTTGCCCTTTTTTAATCACAATATATGTGTTTTAATTAATTATTTTAAAAAGCTGTATCACTTTGGTGATCCCTCGCATATACCCCCAAGTTGATTTGTATCCTTTGGGTTTATGTCAGGTTTATAATAGCTTCTGACCACCATGGCAATGAGAATTAAGGGTTTTCAGTGATGAACTCCGTACGAGGGTTTTCCATAGCCTTTAAGTCGGAACAGCACCGGTCTAGAAATCCGGAGGTCTCGGGTTCGAATCCCGTTGGAATCCCATTTTCTTTGCCCTTTTTTAATAACAAAAAATATGGAAAGATTCTGTTTCAATTTTGTAGACAACTGTCATTTTTATTCATGCACTTAATTACTTGGCACCAAAACTCAACTATACATTGCAATATACAGTATTAAACAATCTGAAAAGACTGGTAGAACCCATCAGTGCCTAAGGCCCACATATTTGTGGTTTGGTAGTCCTACACTTAAACAAGAAGAAGACTAGTTATGTGAAGTGTACATGAAGAAAGAGCATAAATTCCTATATTTTTAGAGCCCTATTTTGTTACTCTACCTGCTTTAGTTCATTTTTTAATGATTTTTACTATTGCGTAAATCACTATAATTTAGAAAAAAATCCTTAAATTGGCAACACATTCTGATTTTTTTAAAACAGATATTGGCATTCAAATTTGCAACTTTGCGGCAAAGTCACTTCATATCTGTCTTAAATGGTCATTACTAAATATTTTCCACCTATATTTATGTCATTAATCGGTCAACAAAATTTAGGAGTTGCCAATTTGTAGAGGAAAACAATGATCAATTTTGCCTTAAAATAGCTCTCGTCCTTGATGGGAATTGATTTATACACAGGTTCTCAAGTCAAATTCCATGACTTTCCATGACCTTCACAGCAAGAATTCCATGACTTTTCTATGTTTTTTTTTAACCACAGTAGTAGGTAACACAAGGTTCTTTGAATACTGCCAGTACTTTTGTACCAAAATAAGTCAAACAATTGTGATTTGTATTTCAGTTCTGAAAAAATACAGATAGCATGATATTTCAAGACCAAAAGAGATAATATCATGATTTTCCCCGACTTTCAAGGCCTGGAGGACAAACAAATATAGTCAAATTCCATGACTTTCCAGGTTTTCCAGCACCTTTATTACTTTAGATAATGTCCCCTTGCACAGACATTAAATCACAGGTTGTATCAGAAGGGTCCCTCAACCTTTTAAGGTATAACATTTGTTCATAAAAATATTTCTGAAATAAAGGAGTTTTGAAGTAATTCATATAAATTGTTGTTTTAGTCTCAAATAATTGCATTTGTTTTATTTTGAATATATTTTAATTCAAGCCTAAAAATTAACAATCATAATTTTAAGTTCAACTTGGGATCTTCGTGAAACACCCTCACTACAGTAAAACTACTTGTGAAGTATACACATAAAAAAAAAACATAATTGGAACATATGTAACATTTGAATGAATAACTGAATTACCCTTATGTTCAAAGATAACAACATAACAAATCAAGCATTGTTAAAAAACAAAACAAGTTGGTAACAGAACCCTACAGAAATAACAACTGTAAGTTGCTAGTAGGATTCTCTGTCCATATTTACATTTGAATATCTGCTAGTGGGGCATATAGGAGTCTCTGTACATAGATGGATAATATATTTACATTTGAATAAGGCAAGAAACTATCATTGAATATCCATGCTATACTAAGTATTTATTATAATAGTGGACATTCACCCAATAATAACAACTTAACTATATATAAAGCATGTCAAACCTTTTCAAAAAGATAAAAATGCTATATCTTTGGTAGCAATTAATAAAAGAACATGATATGCTTTAACTACATGTATTCCAAATATTGAATCCCTTAAACAAGATTGGAGTTTTTACCTTGTTCTCATTTAGGCATACAGTATAACCAAAATATTTCTGTCTTTTTTTCGTTTTGTACTGTAAGAATTTTCAAAAGGGTATATAATATTCAAACACCGAGTGTAGCAAGTGTCTATGAATTAACTTAAAAGAAGACTTTATTGAAGAATTTAGAAAAAATATGTCGTTCTGAGAGAGCAGCAGCATTGCAACTTAAAGAGCACTTAGCTGAGCACGGCCTTCTTCCAAGGAGCCAGTCCGCCTACCGCACACACCATAGTGTAGAGACGGCGCTTCTGAAAGTCCAGAGCGATCTCCTGTTGGCTCTGGATAGCGGCAGGGAAGCAGTGCTGGTCCTTCTTGATTTTAGTGCTGCTTTTGACACAATCGACCACAGGCTACTGCTAGACAGACTCAAATCATATTATGGCTTCGGGGGGACTATTCTGGAGTGGTTCTCATCATATCTCAAAAACAGAACACATGCCGTCCAGATTGGTAAGACCCTCTCCGATACCTTCAATGACGAACATGGTGTCCCGCAAGGATCTGTCATCGGGCCCCTCATCTCTACGATGTACACAGTACCGATTGAGGACATCACCAAGACTCACAATGTTGACTCAATGCTCTACGCGGACGATACGCAGGTTTACATTATGTTCAAGACTGCAAACCAGGAAGACTCGCTACACAGACTGAACGCTTGTCTTTCCGATATCAAGATTTGGTCAACTCAGAACAAACTATCGCTCAACAGCGATAAGACGGAAATAATCCACTTCACGTCAAAGTTCCGACAACAACCTCGAGCTATCAGCGTCAATGTTGACGGTGACAACATCATTCCTGTGTCACTTGCTAGGAATCTGGGTGTCCTATTCGACCAACACATCAACATGACAGAGCATATATCCAGTGTGTGCAGATCAGTGATGGCAGCAATCAGGTGCATCAGTCAGATCAGAAGTTTCCTGACTAAAAAGACAGCCCTCATTTTGGTCAATGCATTTGTCACCAGCAGACTGGACTCTTGCGACAGCTTGCTGTTTGGTCTACCGAACACATATTTGCAAAAACTTCAAATGATCCAGAACATTGCAGCACGATTGGTCTCCCGCACTCCACGTTCACACAGCATCACACCTACTCTCAACGAATTGCACTGGCTCCCAGTTACCAAACGAATCACTTTCAAACTGCTATTACTGACCTACAAGGCCCAACCCTGGACTCTCTCCTTCGTACCTAGCTGACATGATGAAACCGTACACCGTAACCTCCGCTCCAGCAACCAACTCTTACTAGATGTCCCCAAATGTAACACCTCGTTTTATGGCTCTAGATCCTTTCAATATGCTGGCCCCAACCTGTGGAATAAACTCCCCTTGCTATTCGACAATCCACATCCCTTGGTCAATTCAAATCCTCACTGAAAACCCACCTCTTTCGCTCTGTGTAAAATTAAGACAGTACCCAATGTATATTGTACTGTTTGCTTGTATGTTCTGTTTAAGATGTAAGCATTTGTAATTTCATTTGTTTTAAGACTTAAGTATTTGAACTGTAAATGAACATGTGTAAAGCGCGTAGAGAATATATATATATTATTACGCGCTATATAAGCAATGTCTTATTATTATTATTATTATACAAAGGTTGATATCCACAAACATTTCAAATGTATAACCTCCAATAAAGTCTGCATTTGTTTTTTCATAAGTACCAGTTTATGTGTTCGCCAATGAACTCATAATAATAATAATAATATATTACATTTATATAGCGTTTAATACAATGTTTCTAAGCGCATTATTATTACCCTTGGTCATCAGGTACTGTAGGTCAAACCCGCACAATTATCTTGCGCACCATCTCAACTCCCTTGGGAGCATACTAGCCCAGCTGCCCAACGGGCGCTGAAGGCTTATTAACACCCGACCAAGAACCCATTTATACTCGTGGGTAGAGAGCAGCAATGTGGATTAATCGTCTTGCTGAAGGACAAACGAAGTGGGCAGGGTTCGAACTCGGGATCTCGAGATCAGAAAGCGCGTGCTCTACCGATCTTGCCACACCACGTCCACTCATCTGCTTGGATGTCAAGACATCATTGAAGCCAAACTATAATTGTGTGCTCACTTTATGTACGCCGGGCATTACCTTTGTACTCTGTTGTTCATACACAATTACGCTTTGTAAACTGCTGTACTGAATCGGTCTTGAATACACCAAAGTTCGGACAAGCATGACAAGGATGTATTTGAAAAATATGATTTCTTGGCCCATACATACTGGTCCCTTTTTTGAGGTAAATTATTTTTTCTCATGTTTTGTGTCTGTTTATGCAGTGCGTGAGCTCCATAAACAGGGGTCTATGAGGGCACTTGCAGAGTTTCAAATTTTGTCGCAATTTGCTAATGATTGTATCAAAGTATACCACCACATTTAGTGTAATTCTATTGTTGATATTGCAGATATTATTTGTAAAGTTCTTGTCTATTTTTTTAGCGAGCAAATAGGAAGAAAAGAATTAATTAAAATATGAATATTTCATGCATGGTTTTACTTAGTGACTTCCGAGACCATTGGTTATGATGGTCGCGATACCAAAAAAGTTGACTTGAGACCCGTAAAAGTTGACCAGGCAAAAATTGTACACCCAAACATGCCCCCTATGGTTCTTCCCCAGTGTGTGTTCCCATGTGTTTTCGAAACAGCGAACGCCATGTAAATGCCTCTGAACACACATTGCATTTGAATGGTTTTTCCCCAGTGTGTGTTTTTGTATGACGTTTTAGACCGGACTTGTCTGCAAATGCTCTTGAACAATAGTTACAATCATAGGGTCTTTCACCAGTGTGTGTCCTCATGTGAATTTTTAGTCCTGAATTCTGTGTAAAAGATTTTGTACACAAGTCGCATTTGTAGGGTTTTCCCCCAGTGTGTGTAGTCATGTGAATGGTCAGATGTTGCTTCCGAATAAAAGCTTTTGTACAATGATTACATTTGTAGGGTTTTTCCCCAGTGTGTTTAGACATGTGACAGGTCAGGTGATACTTCTGGAAGAAAGATTTAGTACAACGGTTACATTTGAAGGGTTTTTCTCCAGTGTGTGTTCTTGTATGTTGTTTTAGACCCGACTTCTGTGCAAATGCTTTTGAACAAAGGTTACATTTGTAAGGTTTTTCTCCAGTGTGTGTTTTCATGTGTAGATGTAGAAGTGAATTTTTTGTATAACCTTTTGTACACAAGTTGCATTTGTAGGGTTTTTCCCCAGTGTGTGTAGACATGTGAGAGGTCAGGTCATACTTCTGGAAGAAAGCTTTTGAACAAAGATTACATTTGTAAGGTTTTTCTCCAGTGTGTTTAATCATGTGACAGGTCAGGTGACACTTCTGGATGAAAGCTTTGGTGCAAAGGTTACATTTGAAGGGTCTTTCTCCAGTGTGTGTTTTCATGTGTATTTGTAGAACTGAATTTACTGCGAAAGCCTTTGAACACAAGCTACATTGGTAGGTTTTTAACCTAGTGTGTGCTCTCATGTGGCTCTGTAAATCTTTTTTCAATGTAAATGCCTTGGAACATTCGTTGCATACATATGGTTTTTCCCCAGTGTGTGTTCCCATGTGTCTTAGAAGCACTGTATTCCATGAAAATGACTTTGAACACTCATTGCATTTGAATGGTTTTTCCCCAGTGTGTATCCGTGTATGTTCTTTTAGACTCGCTTTATGTGCAAATGCTTTTGAACAAATTTTACAATCGAAGGGTTTTTCCCCAGTGTGTTTTCTCATGTGTATTTGTAGTAATGAATTCCATGGAAATAACTTTGAACACACATTGCATTTGAATGGTTTTACGTTTTCCCCAGTGTGTGTTCTTGAATGTTCTTTTTGACTCGACTTCTGTGCAAATGCTTTTGAACAAATGTTACATACAAAGGGTTTTTCCCAGTGTGTTTTCTCATGTGTGTTTGTAGCAATGAATTCCATGGAAAGGACTTTGAGCACACAGTGCATTTATAGGGTTTTAACCCAGTGTGTGTTCTTGTGTGCTTATTTAGACCCGACCTATGTTTAAATTCCTTTGAACACATGTTAGTTTCCCTTAAAGGCATCTGAGAGTGACCGTCATCAGAATTACTTTCTGAAGATGAATCCTTCTCACTAGTGTTGTGACCACTATCATACTCCTGCCATTCTGTACCTGGATGCTGGAAGCTACATGAAGGACCCATGACGCTAGCTGCTGGATATTGTGCACCATCTCTTCTTGGGATGGAAGTTGAATACTGCGATAGATCCCTTACACTGGTTTTGTAACCACTATCATACTCCTGCCATTCTGTACCTGGATGCTGGAAGCTGCATGAAGGCCCCGTTACGCTAGCTGCTGGATATTGTGCACCATCTCCTCCTGGAATGAAATCTTCATGCTGTCTGCATTCCTCAACACCTCCTTCTATAGATTGATATACCATCCCTGAAAAGGAAGAAATGGTGTTACAAATAATGAAGACATGGACATAAATTCCTTAAAAATGAACACATTTAAAAACATTTTAAAGAAGAAATGGAAATTCATTCACATGTATGCAGATGAATTTAAATGAAATTATCATGGAAGCCATCACAATGCTTCCATTTCTTTCATTCCGACTTGATATCAGAAACCGCTATCCAAGTTTTATCACTTTAGATCATCAAGCAACAATGTCCTAAATCCACACATCGTTGTATTTGTATTACCAATAAAAATATGGGATAGGTTTCAGTTTTCTAAATTCCTCTTTCCTAATTATAAATAAATTTATGATTGAAGTTCTCTGATATTAAATTATCCATGGGAGACTTTTAGCCGTATACAAAACAAGTGCAATCAGTTAGTGAACATCACTTGGCATTTTTGCTCATTACTTCACACATATACCCTCAATGGACATCAAATACACCTTTTATAATTAACCCATTGACATTTTGTAGCACAATGTCAACAACATTATAGGATGCCTTCATGCGAGGCCATTGTCGCAATTACATTAGCGTACCCAGAATTTGTTCAAGGGGGGTGTTATTCCGTCGTCAAAAATGGAAAACTGTTGAGGCAGAGACCAAGACCATTGGTCGAGAGTCTTTGAAGTGGCGAGAGGGGGGGGGGGGGGGGAGAAAGGTTAACAAAAACAACTTGGAGGCCGATACCTAGACCACTGGTTGAAAGTAGGCAAGACCGACAAAAAATGATGGGGGGGGGTGGGGGGGGTTGAACACCACAAAACAGTCCTTTGTTTTCAAAGTGGGTTGTTTGAATCCCCCAAATACCACTCCGGTTACTCCTATGCTCCCAAAACTCAACTCACCTCCACTGGATTCTTCCTTTATCTCAAGCTTGAGGTAACTGGCCATTCCATCTTCATCATGATCATGTGACAGATCAGGTGACTCCATCTTGACATTCGGCTGATAAGCAATCCCATTGACAGAGGAATCATCTGGTGTGTGTACAGTTAGGAGAAAGAAAATGTGTTAACCAGGATTTAATACTAGCACTTGACTGGTTAAAAGGGTGACCCACATCGATACAATGATGCACCTTTCCCGGGGGGGGGGGGGGGGGGGGGGGGGGGGGGGGGTCAAGACGTGCATCATACAAATGACACATGCATTATCCATTATTCAACACTAGCACTAGACACATATGTGTGTATAAAGGGGGACATACAAAAGAGAACATAGCAAATATGTGATATCTGAAAATGTGGTAAAATGGACCCAAGTTGCTAGTTATAATGAGGTTTCATCGTGCAAGGGTTATTCACATTTACAATGGGGTGCTATTCATTATGACGAGGAAGCTTTGATATTCACAATTCATATTTGGGGTATGTATGTTATATGTGGTTGCCTAGCTGGAATGCTCCCAAGGGAGTGGACAATGTGCACTTTGTGTGCTGGATTGAGTGCACTATGTATCCGATGACCGGGGTAATAGTAGTGATGCACCGGGAGCGTCGACAGACGGAACGTGCGCTATATAAGTAGCCACCATTATTATTTTATTATTATTATGTTCATAATCATGATATAAAGAAAAGGTTAGCTATTCATGATCCTAAGAAGGGGTTGCTATTCATGTTAGAAGAGGGTCACTATTCATAATACAAAATCAGGGATGCTATTCACGACACGAATTGGGGGATGTTATTCATAAATCTATATCATTGTCGGATTTGTCGCTCTTCAGAATAACAGGCGACCCTCTTCTAACACTTTAAATAGTGACCCTGATTTTGTATTAAGAATATTCACCCTCATTTCGTTTTACGAATAGAGTCGACCCTGATTTTGTATAATGAATAGCAACCCTTATTTCATTTCATGAATATAGACATTGATTTTGTATTATGAATAGTGACCCTGATTTCAATTTGAGTGGCGACCCTTTTCTTAGATTTCAAATAGCGACCCTTATGAATAATGAACCACTTCCTACATGTACAGTAGCTGCCCAGGCCCTATGACATTTTGACCCTTTTGAATATTGGTTGTTATAAATGCAAAGTGAACAGACACCACCAGGCAATCAACATTCAATAAAAGTGCATAGGGACATGCAATAGTGCTTATGTGTTATGCGCTATATTACAGTGTTTCATTATTATCATTATTATTATTAATTAATCAAATTTCAAAGGTATGTTCCAAATTATTTGTGCCCCCCCCCCCCCCCCCCCCACCCCCCCCCCCCCCCCCCCCTCTAATCAGCTAGGCCTCGGTCATACTGCAACTCTATTCACAGTTCATACGGTAGAGTGGTAATCTTTAGTGTCTTAGAACAAAAGATATGGAAAGATTCTGTTTAAATTTTGTAGACAACTTGTTTTTATTCATGCACTTACTTATTTGGCACCAAAATTACAGCTAATGTACAGTATATACATTGCAATATACAGTATCAAACAATCTGAAAAGAAAGACTGGTAAATAAGGCTTCTGTGTGAATGTCCTAATTGGTTCATACACATGTTCTCAAGACAAATTCCATGACTTTCTTTGACCTTTCCATGAGTAGCACATTACAAGTCAAGCGGAACTATGAACAAACAATTCACAAAATGAAATTTTAGATATTCTATTATTACATTATCTGACTTAGTAAAATACGCGTCATAGATTGGCTACACACGGTCACGTGATTTGCATGTAATTTTTGTATGACACATGGCCAGAGAGGTACGTTACCCGCATGGCACGCGCTTGAAAAGAGATTGTATTATGATGTCATATCATGTCACAATGACAACCAATGGTACACGTACCGTATGTTGTTTTTGACTGATTTTTAGTTTCAATGCATGAATGTGAATATACATGTAGCCCCCGGATTTGGCCAGATGATATAACAGTTGTTCACTTTGTTGTCAGGGAAAATCATGGAATATTCCCTCTGGATTTAAAATGTTATTTCGTGAAGAAAATAAGTCCCTCGACTTGGTCTTGGGGACTTATATTCTTCCCGAAATACATTTTAAATCCCTCAAATGAAACATTCCTTTATATTCCCTCCACAACCAGTTAACAACTGTATACATCTACTCTTATACTGAGATTCAATGGAGAAGAATTGTTTAAATTGCAGCTACCTGGGCTGGTTGATATCCAAGACATATTGAGATGAATTATACACAAATGCAAGTATAAAGTCAGTGACAGGTTGTGTCATCAGTGATTCTGTCAAATTGCCCTCGAGACAAAACAAAACTTTAGGAACAATAACTTTTGAATGAAACATCGGAAATTGCTCAAACTATCAATGTTATGTTTCAAGAATTACCGGTACTGTCCTTTCTTTCATTCCAAATTAGAGATTGAGGAAATCTTTCCTTATCAAGGACAAAGGTTATTTCAAGGTAAAATATGGGTCAATCCACGTCAAATCAACCGGTGGGTGTCACCCGACCCCCTTCGATTTCGCTAAAATTCGCACCAATTGTTCCCCCAAGTGTCTGACGGAAAACCCCGAAATTTTTTGCCCCGAAGTCATTCGGTTGCTAAGTTACGGCCGCGTCTAGCAACCAATGCGCGGTCAAACCGTTTCTTCTTTAAAATTTTGGCCATTTTTGATTATCTGCTGTAGCTAAAATTGAAAAGCCAGAGCTCTCATTGTCTAGAAATTGGAAGAACTTTGTCATCTCTACAAGATGTATTCATTATGTCGCGGGTCGAGTTTTCGTTTTCGCGTACGAGGTCACCGAAAATGACTTTAAGCGAAAAATTAAAGTTTTTTTAAGCATGTTTGGATGCCCATAGCTTAAAAATTAATAGATATTTTGCTCTAATCTTTTAGAGTATTAAAGACCTTCACTTCCTTTACAGATAAAAAAAAAAATGAGCGTGATTGTTCAAGTCGTTTTCGAGTAAAGCGCCCTCAAAGTTTGGATTTTTCAAAAATGCACCAAGTTCAAGGTCAAAGGTCACCCTTAGTCCAATCCGGGATCTTCACCAATTTTTGTGTACTGACAGATATTTACCTTTATAAAATAGCTATAGTATTTCAAGCATGGTAATTGGTCAAAACGCGTCACGTGACATTCAACTTTTTTGGCGCACTGCACGGGCGTGCAGGTAGACGCGCAAAATAAATGATATTGCACACTCCACAACTGTAAATGCGTTTTTGTGTTGGAAATTGGAGCGTTTCATATTATAACTGCGTTTGGATTTTTTAAATGTTGTGTACCCTTATGGATTTTTATACTCGACTCGAGCTTGCAGCAAAATGTGGAATCCCGTGGACCTTTAATTCGGTAAGTAAGAATAGCTTATTTGTCATTTTGGATTTGTATTTGTTATCAAAACTCGATGTGTCGCTATTTTATAAAACCAATAGCGCACTTGCCCTAGTTGTTCGGCAATGTAAGTGCAGTACCCGCTCGGTATCTTTAGATGGTACGCACTGCGCACTCGCCTAGCGGCTCGTGCACAGAGGCGGCACCAATCTAAAGAAACCTCGCGTGCACTGCACTTACACTACCGAACGCCGTGCCGTGCGCTATTTGTATAATATTTTCAGGGGTTACCAAAGAAATTTTGCTACCGGAACGTTTAATGGCTTAATTACGCTAACGAAAATGGTTGTAAACAACCCGAAATACTCAAAATTGCCATATAATTGGCTTTAGGGCATATTTTGTA
Organism: Echinarachnius parma; assembly: GCA_037951105.1. NCBI lineage: Eukaryota > Metazoa > Echinodermata > Echinoidea > Clypeasteroida > Echinarachniidae > Echinarachnius > Echinarachnius parma. Next base: position 33,978 of record JBAMJV010005764.1, read on the forward strand.
TCTCTCTCACACGCAATACAAAAGTTTATAAATACTGTTCTTCAGGGAATTGGCAGACATTCACCTATATTTTCATGGGTTAGCAAAAAAAAATTGCTACCGGAACGTTTAACGGCTTATTTACACTGACGAAAATGGTCGTAAACACACTGAAACGTGTTAAATAGCCATATAATTGGCTTTAGGGCATATTTTGAATCTCTCTCACACGCAATATAAAAGTTTATAAATACTGTTCTTCAAGGAATTGGCAGACATTCACGTATATTTTCATGGGTTAGCAAAAAAAAATTGCTACCGGAACGTTTAACGGCTTATTTACACTGACGAAAATGGTCGTAAACACACAGTAACGTGTTAAATATCCATATAATTGGCTTTAGGGCATATTTTGAATCCTTCTCACACGCAGTACAAAAGTTTATAAATACTGTTCTTCAGGGAATTGGCAGACATTCACCTATATTTTCAGGGGTTAGCAACAAAAAATTGCTACCGGAACGTTTAACGGCTTATTTACACTGACGAATATGGTCGTAAACACACTGAAACGTGTTAAATAGCCATATAATTGGCTTTAGGGCATATTTTGAATCTCTCTCAAAAGTTTATAAATACTGTTCTTCAAGGAATTGGCAGACATTCACCTATATTTTCATGGGTTAGCAAAAAAAAATTGCTACCGGAACGTTTAACGGCTTATTTACACTGACGAAAATGGTCGTAAACACACAGTAACGTGTTAAATATCCATATAATTGGCTTTAGGGCATATTTTGAATCCTTCTCACACGCAGTACAAAAGTTTTAAAATACTGTTCTTCAGGGAATTGGCAGACATTCACCTATATTTTCAGGGGTTAGCAACAAAAAATTGCTACCGGAACGTTTAACGGCTTATTTACACTGACGAAAATGGTCGTAAACACACTGAAACGTGTTAAATAGCCATATTACGGGCTTTAGGGCATATTTTGAATCTTTCTCACACGCAATACAAAAGTTTATAAATACTGTTCTTCAGGGAATTGGCAGTCATTCACCTATATTTTCATGGGTTAGCAAAAAAAAATTGCTACCGGAACGTTTAACGGCTTATTTACACTGACGAAAATGGTCGTAAACACACTGAAACGTGTTAAATAGCCATATTACGGGCTTTAGGGCATATTTTGAATCTCTCTCACACGCAATATAAAAGTTTATAAATACTGTTCTTCAGGGAATTGGCAGACATTCACCTATATTTTCAAGGGTTAGCAAAAAAAAATTGCTACCGGAACGTTTAACGGCTTATTTACACTGACGAAAATGGTCGTAAACACACTGTAACATGTTAAATCGCCATATTACGGGCTTTAGGGCATAGTTTGAATCTCTCTCACATGCATTAGAAAACGTTATAAATACTGTTCTTCAGGGAATTGGCAGACATTCACCTATATTTTCATGGGTTAGCAAAACAAAATTGCTACGGGAAAATTTAACGGCTTATTTACACTGACGAAAATGGTCGTAAACAGTACTGTGTGTTTACGACCATTTTCGTCAGTGTAAATAAGCTGTTAATGGTTCCGGTAGCAATTTTTTTTTGCTAACCCATGAAAATATAGGTGAATGTCTGCCAATTCCCTGAAGAACAGTACATGTATTTATAACGTTTTATATTGCGTGTGAGAGAGATTTAAACTGTATGCCCTAAAGCCCGTAATATGGCGATTTAACATGTTACAGTGTGTTTACGACCATTTTCGTCAGTGTACATAAGCCGTTAAACGTTTTTTTGATAACCCATGAAAATATAGGTGAATGTCTGCCAATTCCCTGAAGAACAGTATTTATAAAATTTTATATTGCGTGTGAGAGAGATTCAAAATATGCCCTAAAGCCCGTAATACGGCTATTTAACACGTTTCAGTGTGTTTACGACCATTTTCGTCAGTGTAAATAAGCCGTTAAACGTTCCGGTAGCAATTTTGTTTTGCTAACCCATGAAAATATAGGTGAATGTCTGCCAATTCCCTGAAGAACAGTATTTATAAACTTTTGTATTGCGTGTGAGAAAGATTCAAAATATGCCCTAAAGCCCGTAATATGGCTATTTAACACGTTCAGTGTGTTTACGACCATTTTCGTCAGTGTAAATAAGCCGTTTAACGTTCCGGTAGCAATTTTTTTTTGCTAACCCATGAAAATATAGGTGAATGTCTGCCAATTCCTTGAAGAACAGTATTTATAAACTTTTGTATTGCGTGTGAGAAAGATTCAAAATATGCCCTAAAGCCCGTAATATGGCTATTTAACACGTTTCAGTGTGTTTACGACCATTTTCGTCAGTGTAAATAAGCCGTTAAACGTTCCGGTAGCAATTTTTTTTTGCTAACCCATGAAAATATAGGTGAATGTCTGCCAATTCCTTGAAGAACAGTATTTATAAACTTTTGTATTGCGTGTGAGGAGGATTCAAAATATGCCCTAAAGCCCGTAATATGGCTATTTAACACGTTTCAGTGTGTTTACGACCATTTTCGTCAGTGTAAATAAGCCATTAAACGTTCCGGTAGCAATTTTTTTTTGCTAACCCATGAAAATATAGGTGAATGTCTGCCAATTCCCTGAAGAACAGTATTTATAAACTTTTCTATTGCGTGTGAGGAGGAATCAAAATATGCCCTAAAGCCCGTAATATGGCTATTTAACACGTTTCAGTGTGTTTACGACCATTTTCGTCAGTGTAAATAAGCCGTTAAACGTTCCGGTAGCAATTTTTTTTTGCTAACCCATGAAAATATAGGTGAATGTCTGCCAATTCCCTGAAGAACAGTATTTATAAACTTTTGTATTGCGTGTGAGGATTCAAAATATGCCCTAAAGCCCGTAATATGGCTATTTAACACGTTTCAGTGTGTTTACGACCATTTTCGTCAGTGTAAATAAGCCGTTAAACGTTCCGGTAGCAATTTTTTGTTGCTAACCCCTGAAAATATAGGTGAATGTCTGCCAATTCCCTGAAGAACAGTATTTATAAACTTTTATATTGCGTGTGAGAGAGATTCAAAATATGCCCTAAAGCCAATTATATGGCAATTTTGAGTATTTCGGGTTGTTTACGACCATTTTCGTTAGCGTAATTAAGCCATTTAACGTTCCGGTAGCAAAATTTCTTTGGTAACCCCTGAAAATATAGGTAAATATCTGTCAGTACACAAAAATTGGTGAAGATCCCTGATTGGACTAAGGGTGACCTTTGACCTTGAACTTGGTGCATTTTTGAAAAATCCAAACTTTGAGGGCGCTTTACTCGAAAACGACTTGAACAATCACGCTCATTTTTTTTTTTATCTGTAAAGGAAGTGAAGGTCTTTAATACTCTAAAAGATTAGAGCAAAATATCTATTAATTTTTAAGCTATGGGCATCCAAACATGCTTAAAAAAACTTTAATTTTTCGCTTAAAGCCATTTTCGGTGACCTCGTACGCGAAAACGAAAACTCGACCCGCGACATAATGAATACATCTCGTAGAGATGACAAAGTTCTTCCAATTTCCAGACAATGAGAGCTCTGACTTTTCTATTTTAGCTACAGCAGATAATCAAAAATGGCCAAAATTTTAAAGAAGAAACGGTTTGACCGCGCATTGGTTGCTAGGCGCGGCCGTAACTTAGCAACCGAATGACTTCGGGGCAAAAAATTTCGGGGTTTTCCGTCAGACACTTGGAGGAACAATTGGTGCGAATTTTAGCAAAATCGAAGGGGGTCGGGTGACAAAATGTCTGAAAATTGGTTGATTTGACGTGGATTGACCCATATATCAAAATTTCCCTCGACAAATTGGCAACTCCTAATTTTCAAAGTTTCAAAGTTGACCTTGGCCCCGTTGCTGAATGAGATACAATCGATTGTAAGTCAGATCATGTGTCCTGAATGCGCAAATCTGATTGGATGAAACGTGCAAATTGTCTGACTTGCAATCAATTGTAACTTACACTCGATTGTATCTCTTGCTGCAACGGGGCCCTTAACTAAATGGACCCAACTGTTATGAAACGCCGTTAGTTTCTATGTACAATTTTTGTTTTGTTTTAATAGAAATATTTCTCAAGGAGTTTCGAAGTATTTTATATAAATTCTTGTTTGAAGTCTCAAAGAAATATAAATGATCAATCATAATTTTAAGTTAAACTTGTGATCTTCCTGAAACACCCTCACTACAGTAAAACTACGGGTACAGTATGCAAATTATAAAAAAACAAAATTGGAACATTTGTTACATTAAAATGAACGAATGAATAACTTTATGTAATTACCCATACTATGATTGAATAAATAACAAGATAACAATCATATATAAAAATGTTAACAAACTAACAAGTTGGTAACAAATCTATTGCTAGTTGGGGGGGGGGGGGGGGGGGGGTAGGACCCTCTGTACATGGATCGATGGATAACATATTCACATGAATAAGGCAAGAAAGTATGATTTGCTATACTAAGTATTTATAATAGTGCCCAGGATAGAAGCAATAAGTGGAATGATATATTTGATGTAGATGTTAAAGGGGACCACCAGGCAAAGAACAACACATTATTATATGTTTTGGTACCGTTTTGTGATATCAAATAGATACCCAACATTTCGCAAAGGGTTGTGTAATTCATAAACAAAGCAATTAATTTCCACCACTTACGGAACCACTGTTATTTCCTGGTTCCATACGGGCCAACCATTTGCGAGTGCGCCAATGCTATTCACGTGTACGTTTGTAGACAATAGATTCCCGGGCGATTCGTTCGCTCTGCACACACAACGCAATTCACGGCACGCATCACTGTCTTGCCATTCAGACCGCATGAACGCATGCTTTAGAATGGTGATGCGTTTCCAATTATTTATTTTTTTCCTGGAAACATATTTTTGTGAACTTCTTGATGGAATGGAATACTAAAGATGTTACCTTTCTTTAATAAGAATATTATTTTTGGGTGGTGGTACCCTTTAATGTTGAAGATTGGGCTTTGATTCATAGAAATAATTTTAGATGCACAATTGAAACTCAATTAAGGTCCTTTTATGTTAAGACTTTCCATAAGGCTATAGCCACTAATGATTTTTTTTTTTTAATTAAGAGGTCCAACACATAATTATGTAGTCTTTGTAATTTAATAAATGACTCCATTCAACATTTTTTGGTTGAATATACAGCTGTTAATCAACTCTGGAAGTGTTTGGAGAAATTGTTGAGTTCCAAATTGGGGATCCAAGTACAGTTTTCATTCTTTCAAAGAATGTTTGGGTTTAACAAAGAGCAAACAAATTATTTGTGTATTAACTTCTTTCTTTTATGCACACGATTCTATATTTATCGTTGTAAATTTAGTAAGGAGAAACCCAAATTTCAATCTCTTCTTTCTTTTTTTAAGTTAAAATATAAATCAGAATACCTGATTGCTCTCAAAAAGGATAAGATTAGACAACATTTTCAAAAGTTTGTATTTGATTTGATTTATGTTAGAATTTGTATGGTTCCAGTAAGCCTGCATTAGAGCACTCATAAAAAAAAAAATGTTGTTCTTTGATCCAGTCCATAGCAAATGCATTGTACATGTTATACGCATTTATTACATTGTTGTAGCCTGGCCTGCAGGACCTCCACCGACACCTCCAGAGGGGTCATTCGCTTGCTTTATTGGTATTACTGCAATACCCGATACCTGTGGGTCAGCACATAGTATTATGATACTGTATCAGTGACCGCACCTTTCTGTTTTGTTCTGTTTTAATTATGTTCATAACATTCGTTGTACACATGTTATTTTGTTCAATAAAAACACAAAGAAAAAAAGTTGATGATTGACACAGCAAAAAAAAAAAAAAAAAAGTATTTATTATAGTGGACATATGAAACATGTAAAATCTTGTCAAATTAATACAAATGCTATATCTTTGGTAGCAATTCATAAAAGAACATGATACGTTTACACATATTTGTTAAGACTCATCTTTATAATGGAGTATATCATGTGTCTTAGAAGCAGCGAACGCCATGTCTTCCTATCACCAAAAGCAAACAATTCAAAATTTCTGATCCCTGAAACGAGATTGAAAAACCATGTACTTGAGACCCGTAAAAAGTATACCTGAGACCGGTAAAACGTGTACAGAGACCAACAAAAACTTAAAAGGAGTACGCCTATAGTTCTTCCCCAGTGTGTGTTCCCATGTGTTTTCGAAGCAGCGAACTCCATGTAAATGTCTCTGAACAAACATTGCATTTGTAAGGTTTTTCCCCAGTGTGTGTTCTTGTAATATGTCCTTTTAGACCCGAATTATGTGCAAATTCTTTTGAACAATAATCACATTTGTATGGCTTTTCCCCAGTGTGTATTCGTGTATGTTCTTTTAGACCTGACTTATGTGCAAATGCTTTCGAACAAAAGTCACATTCGTAGGGCTTTTCCCCAGTGTGTACTCGTGTATGTACTTTTAGACCCGACTTATCTGTAAATGCTTTAGAACAATAGTCACATTCGTAGGGCTTTTCCCCAGTGTGTGTTCTCATGTGTGCTCGTAGCATTGTACTATACGCATATTCCTTTGAGCACACATTGCATTTGTAAGGTTTTTCCCCAGTGTGTGTCCTCATGTGTATCTGTAGCCCTCTTTTCGATACATATGCCTTTGCACACACAGTGCATAAGTATGTTGATGTTCTTTTCCCAGTATGTGTTATCATATGTACTTTTAGATTCGCTTTCTGTTTGAATGCTTCTGAACACACAGTGCACTTAAAGGGCTTTTCGCCAGTGTGTGTTCGCATGTGTATTTTTAGAACTTCATTTTGTGCAAATGCTTTCCCACACATGTCACACAAATAGGGCTTTTCCCCAGTGTGCGTTCTGATGTGTATTCGTAGAACTGAACTTTGAGCAAATGATTTTGAACACATGCTGCATTTGAAAGGTCTTTCCTCATTATGTTTGATCATGTGACTGGTCAGCTGATGTTTCTGGATGAAGGCTTTTGTACAAAGGTTGCATTTGAAGGGTTTTTCTCCAGTGTGTGTTCTCATGTGTTTTTGTAAATTTGAACTTTCTGCGAATGTCTTGGAACACATGTTGCATTTGACGGTTTTTTCCCCGTGTGTTTTCATGTGTCTTTGTAGAGCTGACTTCAGTGGAAATGCCTTTGAACACTGGCTACATTGGTAGGCTTCTAACCCAGTGTGTATTCTCATGTGGCTCTGTAAATCTTCTTTCAATGTAAATGTCTTGGAACATTCGTTGCATTTATGCGTTTTTACTCCAGGGTGCGTTTTCATGTGTCTTTGCAGATTTTGTTTTAATCTAAATGCCATAGAACATTCGTTGCATACATATGGTTTTTCTTCAGTGTGTGTTCCCATGTGTCTTAGAAGCAGCGAACGCCATGTAAAAGACTTTGAACAAACATTGCATTTGAATGGTTTTTCCCCAGTGTGTATTCGTGTATGTTCTTCTAGACCCCTCTTCCGTGCAAATGCTTTTGAACAATTGTTACATTCGTAGGGTTTTGCCCCAGTGTGTTTTCCCATGTGTGTTTGTAGCGATGAATCCTGTGTAAATGACATTGAACACACATTGCATTTGAATGGTTTTACGTTTTCCCCAGTGTGTGTTCTTGAATGTTCTTTTAGACTCGACTTATGCGCAAATGCTTTTGAACAAATTTTACAATCAAAGGGTTTTTCCCCAGTGTGTTTTCTCATGTGTGTTTGTAGTAATGAATTCCGTGTAAATTCCTTTGAACACACAGTGCATTTATAGGGTTTTAACCCAGTGTGTGTTCTTGTGTGCTTATTTAGACCCGACCTATGTTCAAATTCCTTTGAACACATGTTACATTTGTGAGGTCCCTTAGTTTCCCTTAAAGTCATCTGAGAGTGACAATCATCAGAATTACTTTCTGGAGATGAACATGGCGAAGAATCCTCTTCATCTGTGCTGTGACAAATGTCATACATGTACTCCTGACATTCTGTACCTGGATCCGTTGACATGAAGCTACATGAAGGCCCCATGACGCCAGCTGCTGGATATTGTGCACCATCTCCTCCTGGAATGGAAACTTCACGCTGTCTGTTTTCCTCAACACCTACTTCTGTAGATTGATAGACCTTCCCTGTAAAAACAAAGATATATGTTTCACAAATTAGGAAGACATAAGTTGGCATAATAATATTTTTCCGAAGTTAAAATTTCTTCTGAAGTCATTGCTTTGTGGCAATTTTATATTCTTCCTTAATTTCTTTGTAAAACATTTCTTACATTTTCTCTAAATTTCCCTTAAATTACTTATTGTGACAGGCTATAGAAAAACCCTGCACTAGTCGCTAAAAATATAAATTTAGATTTTCATACCAATAGAAAGGCGTCATTTTATTTATTGTATTTATTTATTTTTATTTATTTATGTTTTCTTTAAAAAAATACAGGGTAGGCCGTTCAGTTAAAAAACTGCTTTACAGCGGCGCCCTGTAATCGCAACCTTTCTAAAGAAGTGTACAGGATCACACAGAGTGTATTAATTATATTCAAACAAAGGAAACTAGGAATATTTTGAAAATGAGCAAAGAAAAGAAGGCTTCTCCGGGAATCAAACCTGAACAAACTAATTGTTCTCGAGTTTTAAGTGATTTCAAATTAGATATACGAAACTGCAGTAGTGGGGTGGAGTAGCACCAAGAAACAGCTGCACACAAAACACAAAACTATATGGTTTTAATATTGTTGTTGATTTTGGGAGTATTTACTACCCGCGACTCGAGAACATTTTTCGGGCAAGTCCTGGGTACCCTAAATTTACCCATTTGTTGATTACACGATTGGCATGTCACACCAGCTGGGAAAACATGTTCATTCAAGTGACAAAAATTGAGCGCATTTATGTCACTTGAATGAACGTGATAACTCTTGCGTTCAATAAGGGGACTTGCTTTTTTTTCCGGGAAATCGAGTATCGATTTTTGCGCCCGGGACTCGACATTTTTCGGCGGGTGAGTTTAGATCAATGATAGGCAAGTTTTTGTTGTTCTATGTTTTTTGTCAGATTTAAAGGGACAGTTACCCACCATATATTTACTTTTGATTAAGTTCCCTACACATAAAAACTGAATAGCATGTAAATACGACCAACATTGACCCTTCGGGCAATGACGGAGCATCATTCAAAGTCACTCGCTGTACTGGCTAATCTCATTCCTCGCATACAGCATGGAGGATGCCATTGATGTTTGAATTGTTCGCTCAAAAATGTGACGTCAAACATGAACTACTCTTTTGTGTTTGTGCACAATCCCTGCGAGCTGCAAGAGCTAACAAAAAGAGCCTGAGCTTGTTTGTTCGGGTACGACATAACATTTCAGCACGAACAATTAAAAATCTGGGTTTTAAAACATTTAATGGCAGCCTCCATGCTGCATGCAATGAATGGGGTTAGCCCATACTGCGATTGACTTTGAATGATGCCCCTCCTTTGCTCAGAGGTCAAACGTTGGACACATTTGCATAAAATTATGTTTCAATGTGTTAGTGTAGAGAACATAATCAAAAGTAAATTGTAGGTGGGGAAACTTTTCCTTTCTATTTTTAAAATGAAGTATTACTGATGTTGTGTCGACATCTATTTAGCAAAATCGAGATGTAAGCAAGAATTAATACTTTAATATGTAAATCGACTTCTAATGGCAAAGTCGAATGTAAATATTGTAGTCTACTTTATTTCCTGCTGTGTAATGAAAAATTAGACCCTGAAATAAAGAAAAAGCCCCCCCCCCCCCCCAAATGAAAAAATAGCTCCAAGGCTCTATTCACAATAGCCCATAAAAATAAACATGAATACCTATGCTGTACAAGCCCATACTTCCAACTCACATCCACTGGCTATTCCATCTGCGTCATGATCATGTGACAGATCAGGTGACTCCATCTTGACGCTCGGCTGATAAGCAATCCCATGGGCAGAGGAATCATCTGATGAGTGTACAGTAAGGAGAAAGAAAACGTGTTAACAAGGATTCATTATTAGCATTTGACCACTTGCCCGGGGCAAATAAAATGTCAGAAATTGTTGAGTTTGCTTGACCAATCGGGCATCGTAATTATAATTGTTCAACTCCAAGGGAACAATGTTACTTAATTTGTGTAAACCTCTCCTCGAAGTAAGAGGGCAGGTAAATTTCAATATTGGGGCAAGCAAAATGTAAAAATGTATGATTTTAGTTACTCGCTAAAACGGGCTAGTACAGAAAAAAGGTGAAGGTGGCAGCTGGACTTATTAATAATACAGTCAGTGGAATTTGTTATAAGAACTCTCTAAAGCAAATGCGTACAATGACAAACAAGATTATTTAGCTGTAATTTGTTTTATTTGATATGACCGTGATATGACATTGTTAGGCATAAGGGTCATTGTTCAAAAGGGTAAACTTTTCATCAGGATTGCTATTCAGGTTTTAAAATTGGGTCACTTCTCAAAAGGGCCTTCGCCCCAAAGGCTCACAATTCATTTATAAGAGATAAGGGTTGATATCTGTAATTGGGTCACTATTCATCAAAAGAAATAAGGGTGGGTATTCACAATTTTGTGGGATCCTTTGGGGCAACCAAAAAAATCCTTTTTTTTTCACGAGGGCGATTTTGAAAATTTTGAGAGAGAAAAACGCCCTCGTGAAATTATTCACGAGGGCTATTTTGGGGCTCACGGGGGCTCTTTTTTTTTTACATCGTTTTCACAGCTCAAGGGTCTAATAAATGATTACCATGATGTGATCTATCCGATTATGCCATGTTTGGTACGTTTCTGGCGCTTTCCGATCATGCAAAAAGATGTAAAAAAAATATTTAAAAAAAAATAAATGTTTTTTCTTTTTTTTCCCGCCCCCGTGCCGTGGCTCACGGGGGCGATTCCAAAGGTATCGGGGGCGAATCGCCCTTTGCCCCCGTGTATTTTTTTGGTTGCTTTGGGGGCTAAATCGCCCTGAGCCCAACATCTACTTGGTAAATGGTCATCATGGTATGACCATTTACAAGCCTCACATGCAATATCATTATAGCAAGCTAGTGTTGTCGCCGAGTCCCAGGTACCCGGGTCCCGCTGAAAAATGTCGAGTCCCGGGCACAAAAATCGATACTCGATTTCCCGAAAAAAGGGGAAGTACCCTCATTGAACGCCAGAGCTTGATTTATTGTCATAAATGCGCTCAATGTTTGTCACTTGAATGAACATGTTTTCCCAGCTGGCGTGACATGTCGATCGTGTAATAACAGTATTGTAATGTCTGTATGTGTGCTGAGCCCCATGTAGTGCTGCAAGAAGGGAGGGTGACAGAGATGCACAGCTTAAAAACGTAATGCCTACATTTTGGGGACTATAGGAGTACTGTACCACTAGAAATTATTTGTTATGCCTCATGGTGCTGACTGACAAATTAACCCATTCCCTACGAGTTTATGAATAGACTTTGAACACAACCCACTCGGTTCCCGTGGTCAAGGGGTTAAATACCTAAAGGAGTGGTCACACTGGACACGAATCCCCACGACTAGACCCACGAATGCAGTATGCATTGGTACAAATCTATGGCAAGCCGTTTTAACATTTATTCCTATTTCTTGATATCAATAATTGAATTATTGATATCAGTTTATTTCTTGATATCAAGTATTACCAATACAGAAAAGTATATTTCTTGATATCAAGAATGCATTTCTTGATATCAAGAATGCATTTCTTGATATTAAGAATTCAATTTCGTGATATCAAGAATTTAATTCTTGATATCAAGAAATAGGAATAAATGTTAAAAACGGCTTGCCATTGATTTGTACCAATGCGTACTGCATTCGTGGGTCTAGTCGTGGGGATTCGTGTCCAGTGTGACCACTCCTTTATACCTAAGTTTGGAGAACTGCAACAGTAGAAATTATTTGTTTTGCCTCATGGTGCTATCTGACAAGTAAAACACAATTTTCCAATTCTCGTGGCCCCGAAACTGTATCTGGTGGCTCAAAACTTAAGTTGTGACCCAGATCGGTTGGAACTTGAAAACGGGCCAGTTAGGCTTCCGGTCTGGCTCTGAGCTGGTCTGAATTTTAATTTATTGTTAGAAAGGGTGGACAGGAAATGTCAAAGAGGCCCTACAATGATAATGATATATTTAACAATCTAACAGATACCAAGTTCTGGTACTTAAACTTTCCCATTTCTAATTAAATTTACCTTTCCTGTAATCATCGTCATCATTCTCAGTTTTGATGTCCATGGTGATCATGCCAGTTGTGTGGTCATGTGACTTGTCAGGTGACTGTTCTTCTATGCTCCAGCCATCAGAAGCATCGGCATGCGTCTCTGTGATTAGTCATCCAAAAAGAAAGAGAAACAGTTTAGTAACCAGAAAGCTGTAATGTTGAAAGCACTCTTGGGCGTTTTTCAGAAATATTCAAAGTTGAACCTCTAAGTTGGACCGAACTCTCATGGAAAGCTGTTTAGTTTCTTTGTAAAATTGTTGCAACAGTTCTTTTAAAAGGTTTTGTATGTATACATGTTGATTGAAATCAGTACCTTATTTGTTATCATGAAGGAGCTTTGAAGTTATTGATGACATTTCTTGTTGAAAGTTGTAGCTTTTCACGAAGACCTGGACTACATTGTAAGGTAAATCGTCATAAAAAGCAGTATTGATTCATTCAAGCGCACACAAATAAATCAAGTGTCAGCACACCAAGTCTTTATTCCGTCGTTAAAATCGTAATCGTGGACACGTTCATAAATTTGACATCAACAAGAAACAAAGTTATGTGTGTAAACGCGAGAGTAGGTGTTAACACAGTCATATGTGTAAACACGGGCGTATGTGTGTGCACCGTCGTGCACGTGTGTGTATTTGGTTCAGTCTAATGAATAAACAAAACAGATTACAAATTAAGTATGAATGAACTATAAAGATTATGTAAATAATCACAATTCATCTGCATCATGAACTAGATCTTATATCGTAAATATTTAACACAACTACATCTAATTACTATTCTACATCGTATGAATAATATACATGTAAATTGTTGCTGTGTAACATAAACAAATGGATACATCCCTTTTATGATTATTCTCTCATAACACATTAATACCTAAATTCTACTCCAAATACATGTACACTAATATATGTCTATTTAAGAAAGCAATATATCAGTTAATTTAACTGTTAAGAAATGCACAGTGTAAACTGTATATCTACTTTTATCTTATAGTGCATAAATATTTAACTTTATATAACGCCTTAGAATGCTCTCGTGTTGTGATCGACTGAATTCAGGTCACATGATATTCAGAAAAAATGATCTATCTGCACTCGGTAATTGACGTCAGCCGTGCATTAGTCGACTAATGCACGGCTGACGTCATCAATTAAAGGAGTGATGTACCGGCGGTTATTAAACGTACATTACGCGTCGTGTGGACATGCATGCAGCGAGCTTTGCTGCATTTTTATAAGCACGCTTTAATCGTTGTTTGTTTACTGCGTAGCGAGGATCTGGTTCGTTTGTTTAGTCTGTTGCTTGGACAACAAGCGCGCTAAGCGCGCACAAGCTGTCTGGTCGTTAAAGTCGAAAACGTTCATAAAGGTTGTACACGTCGCGTCGAAGCGCACCGTCAGGTTCACCCGTGTACGTACATATAATATACAAAGACCGGGTCGCGTAAAAGCGTTCTACTAGTTCTCGCACTAGCTTTGAACTCAAGTACCTATTTCACTTGGATTATTCATCTGGATTAAAATATTGACTCGCACCTTATTTGGATTATTTATCTGGATAACATTATTGACATTGTTTATTGTACATGGGATTGGAACATGGTATGTATATAATTTTACGATGGCGATTTTTGTGTTATTATTCTGAAGATGAACTAGAAAATTTTCTTGATTGTGACTCTGTAAATACCAAAAAGTTAACTAAATATGCAGTGAATCGTCTTGAAGCTTTTTGCAAAATGTGTTGTGCTAAACTCTCTTGAGGATGTTGATCATTTCAAAGCGGATGAACTAGACAAGTTGTTGAGTCGCCTTTATGCTGGTTTGAGAAAGAATGACGGGACATTGTACACAAAAAAAAGAGTTCTTTTGGAACTAGATAGAGCTTCATGGTCATGGACATGTTGGAACGGCATCGTTTTTCCTGGGATTATAAAGGTAAGAACATATTTTGTGTCAAAAGTATAGTTGTTATATAAAGAAAATAATTATGATTTTTTTGTGCGAAGGCAGTCTATTTGCACTCACCGTGCAGCTCCGTCAGTACTATTGAACTCGCTACTTCGTAGCTCGTTCAATAGTACTGACGGAGCTGCAGGGTTCATGCAAATAGACATACCCTATCGCACTCAAAATCATCAATTATTTCCTTATTAATGAATTTTCCAGTTAAACATAACTTTCTCTTTATTATTATTCTACAATGGAATATCCATTCTACACATTCAACATAAAGCAATGCACATGTGTATATTATACAACATCCCCAGGAATATAATTAACCTGAAGTATTCAGGAACTACATAAACTATAAAGACAGTCTGGACCTTCCCTTAATAGAGTGAGGCATAGTGTGAACACTGCTCAAACAGTGCATCTCTGTTCGGTTACCATGGTGATTATCACTGGTTGAATTCCTTTCCCCTGACCTAGAGTATCATGTGCACCCCTATCTGCATGCATTCACATCATATTGGTATACATAATCCATTCTACACATTCAATATAAAGCAATGTATACATATTATACAACATTTCCGGGAATATAATTAACCCAAATTATTCAGTAACTACATAAACTATAAAGATAGTCTGGACCTTCCCGAGAGTGAGGCATAGTGTGAACACAGCTCAAACAGTGCATCTCTGTTCGGTTACCATGGTTATTATCACTGGTCGAATTCCTATCCCCAGACCAAGAGTACTATATATACGTGCACCCCTATCTGCACATCATATTGGTATACATGGTACATGGTCGCATGTCACAAGGTCGTAAAATTTGTGTTACATGGTCAAAATGGTCAAAAAAAGTATTTTTGGATATGTTATAGATATTGTCAAACTCTAGTTATTCATACCATTTTCACCTTCAAAATGTTTGTCGTTAAGGCATAATTGCATAATTAATGACTAATTAGTCCATAGACTGCAATGTAAATCAGAATTTTCTAATGCGTTTTTCTCAAAATGAACCCTTTGCACTTAAGGCAGTCTAAAATTGTAATGCTTTCATGTATCAAAGTCATATTTTCAGGATATATTATGGATACCCTAATAATCAAATTGAGAAGTGAAAGTTAATTCTAAGTCATGCCAATAGGTTGTTAATTACACTTTAATTAATTACCTAATTATACAGTACCGCAGTTCAGCAATACTGAT
Organism: Echinarachnius parma; assembly: GCA_037951105.1. Classification (NCBI taxonomy): domain Eukaryota; kingdom Metazoa; phylum Echinodermata; class Echinoidea; order Clypeasteroida; family Echinarachniidae; genus Echinarachnius; species Echinarachnius parma. Next base: position 49,435 of record JBAMJV010005764.1, read on the forward strand.
GCTCCTATGAGTCTTTGAAATATCTTATTGCCAAAAAAGTTGTCTTTTTACCTGCAGATATTAATGTTTAGTTAACAGTAACTTCAAATTGGAAGATTTCTTAATTAGCATACTTTAATTTGGCTAATTACCTTAATTAACTGTCATGTATAGGCCTACACAATACGGTGTACAACCTAGCTGTTCTCTAAAAATAATAAATGGGCCTTTTACAAAAAAATCAAATGAAATTCATGTTCAAGACCTATAAAATGTTTTTATATTTGCTGTAAAATGGATAATTCCATAAAGCAACACAAATTAAATAAGATAAACAACAATTTTGACATGTAAATTACTCATTTCCTCCTCCTCCTCCTCCACCTGCTCCTCCTCCACCTGCTCCGCCACCCCTACAACTTGTAATATATACAGCTGCCATTTGTTAGTATTAACTTTGTTTTCAATAGTATTTTCCACATTGGTAGCCCTATATTTCAGCTTTAAAATGAGACCTTAACTGGGTTAATAGGACAAGGGGTTGATGAACTATGACATTTTTTCTTCGCAAGCGTTCAGAAAAATGTAACAACGCCACCCTTTTTGCCTACGAGGTGGTGACATGCGACCACATATGATATAGGGTATATAATACTCCATGTGTGTGTGCGCGTGTGTGTGTGTGTGTGTGTGAGTCTGTAAGCACCCCCAACCGAGGACATAATATATGCCACTACTATCCAACCACGGACACATTTCCAACCGTGGACCGTCCTCGTTTACTTAACTAGTGCAAAGGATTGCTAATTCATATGCCATTCATATGCGCGCGCATCGAAAATCCGGAAAAATTAACGTGCACCCCGTACGTCCACGGTTGGACGCAGAAAGTCAAACACATACACAATAGTCCTCGGTTGGACGCAGAATATCAATGTGACACATATTAGTGTGTCCACGTTTGCATAGTACAAGGATTTAGGTCCTCGATTGACACGATTTACGGGTATGCGTGTGTGTGTGTGTGTGTGTGTGTGTGTCTGTGTGTGTGTGTGTATCTATCCTACACATATTGGCTATTATATTCCACATACTAAAAATCTTGCTCTTCGATTGGTCAAAAGGTAATCACGTGATGAAACATAGTTTAGCCCATCATTGATGGGAGAAGAAAACTTCGTTACACTGTGTAGATATCTTGGGTGAAAGTGCATTGCACTCACTAGATAATTGGTAACGTACTATCTACACCCCGCGGTTGCATTGAATTGCTGTGGAGAATGTGTATTCAAATTCCGTACTATTCACCACACCATAGAAGTATGGCTCCAACACTGCCGTTGTAGGTACCGGGTACGGTAGGTCCGCTGCATTTAATAAGGGATTTGAATAGCCACACACTGCACGGTCAATTCAATGCAACCGCGGATGCGATGATCTGAGTGGCGCGAATTACAAATGTAATGCGTACATACGTCGTACGTACATACATGCACTGTATGTATCGTACACCGCTTGCCATGACTCTATTTGATGTTAGACTTTAGAACGTTGACTTTTGAACTGTTTTCATCATCATTAATTACAATTTTTGGGGAGTCTGACTTGGAGTTGGAGTTCACTTTCATTTTATATAGACCCAAGTGCTAGCCTATAGCCTTAGGGCTTAGAGTTAGGCTATGGAATTTTCATGGAGTTAATTGGAATAGCATTGTTGGTAAGTAGATCAAAGTCTAGTACTAGGCCTAAACATTAAAAACAGTTAGATTGTCTTTCTCGTAGACCTAGCTACCAATGAAATGTTTCCAATGTAGAATATAAAGCAAATAATCACCTTTTGGTTTCAGGCAATGGGACAAACCATCACTTCCTCGGCGATCTGAATGTATACGCTATTTTCCTCAGTTTCGCTACGGAAAGATAGCTACATCCAGATCGCCTTGGAAGTTTTGGAAGTTTGTCCCATCACATTCACCAACAGTAATTATTTGCTTACTAAAGGCACATACTGTGTGACTATCCATGCTTCGTCTCTCTCTCTCTCTCTGTCTCTAAACATTATACCAAACTTATCAATCCCTTTGGCTATTAATCCACAGTATTATGACTTGTTATCACTGACCAATATAGAGTGGTGAAGTGTGATGTCATAAATGATGTCATAAACATTTTTTTTGAATTTTCAAATTTGGACTTCATTTTCAGAAAGAGCATAACAAATAATGTCCAAATACCGAAAATCAAAGGAATAGGTTACGTATTGGCCGAGATATGCCCATCCGAATGATTTTTTGGTCAATAGGCAATCAGTGTTATAGTGCACTGGTTCCAAAATTTAGGAACCAGTGCATTATAACACTGATTGCCCATTGAAGTAGGCGGATTTTGCCGGGAAAACACGCGTATTATTATTTTGCACGACATACGGAACGCCTGGACGTGATGTATTTATATGCTTTTTTTTCTTTTTTTTCTCCAATATGCTTCTAAAGGCGTGTGATATTAAGAGATCAGCGTGAGAGCGGGAGAGAGGGGTGAAATGCGTGTGTCACATGCTCAATGCGTGAGACTTGGCAACCCTGCATCATAGTTACAGCTTGACTCCTTTATCATTGTAATGACCATGTTGTTCTAGGTTCATATTCTGTCATCTCTACCAATCTTTTTTTCAAGTTGAGATATATATTCTAGTATCTCATCACAACGTTTGCACTTTTCATTACCATTTGCTTAGATTTGTCTCTCTCCTCTTTGTACAAGTTGTAGTAATTGGCAAGTTTACTATTATTCCGTTTCTTTTTCATTCAAACATTTTCCAAGTTTGATTTCATCTCCATGTTTTCTTCTCGCAACTCATCAACTTCTGATCTCAACTCAAGATTTTCTGTTCACTCTTTCTTCCCTTTTATTTACATTTCTTGGTGTGTACTTAGACAATTTTTCTGCAAGTTTATCAGTACCGTATTTGTCGGTGTATTAACCGCTCCGGTGTATTAACCGCATCCCTAACTTTGGCCGTGTTTCCATGAAAAAAACAATTTGATAGTATAATTTTTGATTTTTAGTCTTTAGATGGTCAGCATTTTCTTAGGAAAAGTACCAAAAATAGCTTCTCTATCAGAGAGTTTTTGCCTATGGGCAATTCCATGATTAGGTGGACATGACCCCAAAATTTCAAAGTGTCTTTTTCTTACATTTTTTGGTTGTATATGATTAAAGACACATCAAAATTACTGGAAAGGTTATTTATTTTGCTTTGACTGTGGTAAAAGTGGGTTAAAATAGCGAATTTATATTGGTTATATTTTCCTGTGTTATTTCTAATGTAAGTTAAGAAAAAGTTGATTAAGCCATTATGAGCATGAAAATACACAAGACCTTACAAACTTATCATATTTATTTAGTGAGTACAATGCTCTAATAGATTTATCATGCAAAATTAAGAATCTGAGTTGCTTATGCCAACAGTGAGTGAAATTAAAAACCATTGGTATGCCATGTAACGTTACTAACCAAAACATGGATTTATTTTTCTATAGAGAGAATGCAATGCCTTATAATATTCCTACTTCAAATTTTTCTCTTCCAGGCAATGCTCTATCAAAATTAAGGAACAAATTTTACAAATATTATATGATGTATTAATTATAAGCAGTCAAAATCTGTAACGTTACTAACCATGTAACGTTACTAACCAGTCTATGATACAGAGTGTAACGTTACTAACCATAACAACAGTGAAAGAGACACTTATAAGCTGGCCCTAATCAAAAGTGAGTGAAAGGATATGTAAAGTAAGACAAAAGAGGCCACTTTAGAACAATGGATGATCAATTTTTTTAAAGTAATGTGAGTTATTCAACCATGTGCAGCATCCCATGTGTGCAGCATCTCATATCTATGCTCTATGCAAGAACATGTGCAGTATCTGATGTTCAGCGCGAGCAGTATTTTAGTGTAAACTCCTCATAAATCTTTCTCCTGGAAAGTAGTCATTGGAAAATATAGTTGACTCTACTTTGACGAGCAGCGACCTGTCTTTGGTAAGTAGAATTATTGTAGTAATTATAATCTTAATTATCATTTATACCCTATATCAAGGTATTTCGTTGTACTGAATACACTGTGTACAGTTTACACTGATTAATGATAATGATATTTACAGTGAAAACTAATATATATTGATATAAAACAAATATATTGTAATGGATTACATAAATTTACAAGTGTATATTTAATGTAATTACACTGTCCAGAGATGTTTATGTTTGTGTGTTTTTAGGGGTGCATTATGATTAGCCATGTCGGTTGCCATAGAAACTTGTATGTAAAAAAAAACATCTTTAGTGATGAAGCACTTGCAAAAAGTAGTATTTTAATTTAGTGAAAACTTCTAAGGGATACAACAAGAATCTTAAAACCAATTTTGTGACTGAAATATTTTTACAGGTATACTATATTTGTAACAATTGTTTTATCTCATTTGTTTGTGTCATGTGGGAACTTTCCAACACTCATTCAAGTATTCTACTCTGCAATATGATGCAGAAAATGTTCATCTTAATTAATTACTACTTGCCTATCTTTTAGTTCATGAATACATTATATTTTGTTTTTATTTATTTTTCTATCTGTAGGTCATGAAGCAAAATCAATAGTGAACTTGAAGAGGACTGGCAAGTATGAGGAGTACAAAGATAAGAAAGCAGTTACCATGAAGAGGAGCTGGGAGGAGAAAAAGATGCAAGAACATTCCCTACCAAAATGTGTGCAAAACAGCTCCAAATCAAGAAGAAACTAGCTACAAACAAACATCTCTTTTTAGAATTCTATCTCTCCAATGAGTTTTGTATTAAAACACACATAATTATTTTATTTACACAAAGCTACATGTGTATTTGAATTTGATACTATGAACAAAGTACTATTTAAAGTTTTTGTAAGAATCCGAATGTAACATTAATTGGATTATTGAACATTATTGATTATTCAACAAATGACCATTTGGATTGATAGATCTCTACTCAATATTTGCCTGCTAAAATACTACAAATATTGAATCTAAATGCTTGCAAATAAACAGTTAACTGGTATTACAAATTATGCATTATTAACCTACCACTTGATGAACTTTGAACTATGGAATGTATCGGATAAGATATGTTTTCAAACAGTTTTCATGTTTCAAGTTGTGAGTTAAGAGTTTCTAGTTAAAGAATTTAAAAGTTAAGAGTAATATGGATAGTTATGTTGATTTACTTGTAATTCCTAAGTATTACTTGTGATTTTGAGGCGAAGGGAGGGTAAAAAAAATGATGTTTGGTAACTTTTACCTTTGCACGGACAAAGTGTAACGTTACTAACCGTAACGTTACTAACCATGATTTTGGAGCCTAATGAAAAAAATATGAGTCAAGATGCTTTAATTATTGGCTGAAACATGTGCCAACTAACTAGAAGTAAAATGAATATGGCACTTTGCTGGAATTATCTAAGGTTTTAGAAGACTTCTCATTTGAAAACATTGATTTTTTTCCCATGTCCTTTTTTTGTAACGTTACTAACCGACAATAAAAGTTGCCATGGCGACGCGAATATTATTTCAATTGTGTTCATTTTTTTTTTGTATTATAGACCTAGGGTGGGTGAACATGTTGTAACATGATTGTGACTTGAAATGAATAGATGGTGGTGTTATACTAGAATATGTTATGAAAATTTGCTCTAAATGTAACGTTACTAACCGTGGAATTGCCCCTATGAATTTTGTTTTATTTACTGAAGTCTCCAAAGTAAATAAAGAAAATTATCAGGCCTTCTTCACAGCAGAAGATTCTGTAACTTTGGCCCTGGCCACGCGCGAAGAAAATGTTCTCACGATCATATAGCATGCACAGCTCAATAACTAACAATAATTAGAGAGAGGTGGATAGAGGCCATAGAGTTATATACACAGTTGTGTGGAGAGACACACTGACATGGCATATGCATGTCTATCTTTGGCCCTGGCCACGTGCCAAGAAAATGTTCTCACGATCATAGCATGCATGTAGCTCAATAACTAACAATAATTAGAGAGAGGTGGATAGAGGCCATAGACTTATGTACACAGTTGTGTGGAGAGACACACTGACATTATATGCATGTCTAGACACAGAACCGTGTCAAACTAGTTATGCTTGTATTTTTCGTGCAATCATATGAGTATGACTGCCTTGCTGAGGGGGACTTTGGTCACTTGTGAATCTTATCTCTTGTGTATTAACCGCATCATATTACGGCCTGGCGCTGGCTAGGCAATTTGCGTGTACAATTTTCCTATCTCCGTGTATTAACCGCTCCCCCCTTTTTGGAGGTTCTCCCGCCAGAAAAAAGGTGCGGTTTATACACCGGCAAATACGGTAGTCTTTGATTTACATGAAAGTTGTTTCTTTACAGTTTGATCATTTCGCTCTTTCCTTTTTTGTTTGAATCCACTCTTGTTGCATTTCAGTTATATGTGAATTCGGAGGGCTTCCCATTCTTCAAGAGCTGTGATATTATTTGTCACTACTTTCTTCCAGCTGTTTGGTTGTCACTTCATCACCAGTTGTCTCTGTTAATTTCTGTCGTTTTTCATTTGTACATGTATACCAGCTATATCGACCACTTGATCAACAAGTGATGTCACTACTTGGTGGACTACAACTTGATGACTTGTTTAAACTTGGTGACCTATGAAGAATAAAAACAAAATAAAACAAGGAAATACTTTAAAGAATATTTTTTCTATTGTACACCTAATAGTTTAAAAATAAAAATTTGAAAACAGGGGCAAGGATCCAGGATTTGCAAGTATGGGAGCACAAAGCAACTGCCTTGTCCCCTGGGGGGGGGGGGGGGGGGAGGGGAAGGAGGGATGGAGTAAGAACAAACGCGGCAGGAAAAAGATCATTACTAATATTAAATTGATATGTTTAGGTGTGGGGGGGGGGGGGGGTTTAAACCCCCTAAACCCCCCCCCCCCCCCCAGATCCGCCACTGTTGTGTGCGTGTGACCTTAAAGGGATGCCTGTAAAGTGTCTAACTCCACGAAAAATACTTGGAGCTTCCTCGTTTCTCTTCTGCCGTGTTGTTTAGCTTATGGTAAGAGAAGAATAAAATAGGGTTAGATTTTTTCAAATGTCCCTTTAGTATGAAGATATTTATCATTGAAAATCATTATTTCAAAAGCGTTAGCTAACGTTTCTGATAAAAAGTACAATTGCTTAGCTGGACACGTCCGGCTAGCGCGTGGGAAACCTTCCCGATATACGACTGTTGAGCCGAGTGTGCGCAAATTCCATGAATTCTGTACCGTCTGTATACACGGGTGCGGATATTGTCAAGATCAAACGGATGATTATTACTGCGACAGTTCTACGGCAGGCCATCAGTATTCGGTGATAAAATATGAACTCAATATTCGTTTTTTCACTAGGTAAACAGTGTTCGTTTTCTTTCAAACTTTCACAAATCTTTCAATTGTATTTTACAATGATATTGATATAGGATTGAAGTCTCAAATGTCATTTTGTGCAATATCTGACACTTTACAGGCATCCCTTTAACCGGCGGCAGCCTGGCACAATCATCATCATCAACATAATCATCAATCAACATCATTATCAGACATCATCATAATGATCATCATCAACATAGTCAGTAATTATTATCAAAGTACATATATGAATTGTGTATCACATATAAAGCGAAAGTTTGTTTGCATTTGTTGGTAAATGGAGGGAGAAATTAGCCGACAAAAATGTTTTTGCGTTGGATAGTGCAGCAGGCGGAAGAGGTTGATCTCCGCACAACGGTCAACGCTATTGTTGAATTGTACCGAAGTGTGGAGTAAACAGTTTTTAACAAGCAGGGTCAAAACAAAATCCTTCTGAGGGAGTAAGTTTCAGTGATGGAACAGCCAAAAGAAAGACGCTAGAAATCCCCTCCCTATATCTGCATCCGCGATCACCCCTACAAGACAAGGGGTTAACAGCATGCTGCATTAACCCCTTACTCCATTGCCTTGAAAAAAGCCTGATAGTCAGCTGCCTTCATTGTCCAAGTAAACACTGGGGAAATCCCCTGTCTACCTAGCCTTAAAACTAGATGTTTTTCACACTATTGATCAATTTGATGCTGTGTATGTCTGTATAAATTGCATAATTGCTTTGGCCTTTGTTCAACAAACAATTATAGCATGCCTTCATTGAATCATTGTGTTAATCTGTTCAAAGCTGGTTGTAAAGAATTCCTTAGAGTCACAAATTGACCTATATTCATTGTTATATACTTTGGAATGCGATACAAAAGCCACATGTATTGACTATTGTCTTGTCCAGACACCTATTGAAATGCTGCACCCCTGCAAATAGTACAAGTCAGAGTACTTTGCAGAACCCATTGTCAGTTAGGTCATTCAGACACTAATCTCTGAAATAATCCCTTCAGCCTTTTGATAATACTGGCTGGCAGACAAGCCTAAACATTGTAAACAACTGTTCTAAAACCTGTGATTGAGGGCTGCACAGTCAGAAAGCTCAAGCTCAGATTGGAGCTTCAAGTCATAGATCAACTAATTTAAAAACTGGAATTTAAAGTGCTTCTGACATTGGAAAGCTCATGTAAGTTTTAAATTATATTCAATTCTAACCCCCTGTTATGTTAAGTTTGATTAATTGGTGAGATTTTAGCTAGAAATGATTTTATGATTTTTGCCAGTCTCACAAATTTGTTTACTGCAGCCTGCCTATGAGAGTGACCCTAGGGTGATCCGCGATACACAACGCAAACAGCTATTAGTATTACTTATTGCGGTTTGCTTCCCTTCCAACACATCATGCACATGGTGTTTTATTTTATGGAGAAAATCCTTGTTTATGACAAGTTCGTTATTTCATCGGAAAATTTATAGGACTACCAGTGACGATCGATCTAGCCTCTCGCTAACCTAACCAGGCGCTGATCACAGTTTGAGTTAGCCTCTACCTCTCGCGTGGTGCACAGCTAGTTTGCGACTCAGTCAGCGGGACTCGGACGGCGTGCGAGTGGCCGCGCCGTCGCACCCAACAACAAAAGCCAAAGCCAAAGGCAAGGGGTATACAAGATCAGAATCACCGAACGAGGCGTCAAATTTCCAGTGATAGAGATAAGCACCAAACTTCCTATATATTTTATCTAGAAAACATGTAAGATAAATAACCACTTCACATACCTCTAAAACTTTCCTTTTCACCGTGCGAAGCTTGTGCGTCTCATTCTCGCGCGCTCCGTCGATCTTGCGTGGCGCTTTCTCCTCGTTTGTTTGCACTGCAGCATGCACGATTTAACTATACCCTGTGCACTTCCGTATGACGTCTTTTAAGGACCCCTCCAGATCGAGATGAAATTTTCTGTCTACTACGCGAGGAGCCGGAGCAGGCTGGCTAGCTACGGTAGTCCGAAAAATCAGCCAATGTTCCTGATTCGATCGAGGACACTGATATGACGATGAGAGCAGCTGAGTACAGTGATCGAGGGATTGTTTTGTCTAGCTAGTATTTATACAGGGTGGCCCAGAAATAACGGAACGGGGCACTTCCCAAAATAAAGTAACGAAATGACTGGGTCCATTGGATAGTGTGTCTTTTCAAATGAAAATTGATACCAAGAACATTAATTTTGGTCGTGCCGTTTTTGTTTTAGAGCGCTGTGAGTGACACCATGTCAGGGTTCATTTTTCTTCCATTTTGACTGATCTATTGGCTAAAGAATGACCCGAACGGCTCGTCATAGAAGTACGGCGCTTTGGTTATTCAGTCGAATGCACATTAACAAAGGTGTCCGCATCTTGAGCGCACCGTCATTCTATGACAAGACGTTCGGGTCATTCTTTAGCCAATAGGTCAGTCAAAATTGAAGAAAAATGAACCTTGACATGGTGTCACTCACAGCGCTCTAAAACAAAAACTGCGCGACCAAAATTAATGTTTTTGGTATCAATTTTCATTTGAAAGGACACACTATCCGATGGACCCAGTCAATGTTTTACTTTATTTTGGGAAGTGCCCCGTTCCGTTATTTCTGGGCCACCCTGTATTGTATTTCTGTGTCTAGCTAGCTGTGTGCTGCCATCTACCGCAGAAATACGGATATTATTGCAGATCCAAATTATCTTCCCTATATTTCCCCGAGGGGAGTTATGCCCCGGTTAACAAGGTTTCAAGGTTTCATTTTATTTCTTCCTTTCACATTTGAACATGGCATAAGACAACAAAACAACATGAGAACAATTTTTTGTTTAAAGCTTCACATTCAATCAATATGCAATCTAAAAAACAAACACAAGTTATGAAAGAAAGAGGAGACCTTAGAGAAGCTAAGCTTGTATAAGAAAGGTCCCCCAGAATAAAATACATAAATGAATCACTTTTTTATAAGTTTCAAAGTATCTAAACTATGAACGATTAAACATTGGAAAAATATTTACAAAAGGGATAGCTTGAATATTGAAAAGGAGAGGAGGTAGGATAGAGAAGGAAAAGAGCAATATGGAACAAGACAAAACAAAACAGACAGAGAAAAGCAGAGAAAGAAGATGAGTGTTAAGAGAAGAAAAATAGGAGAGAGAGAGAGAATGTGGTCAGCAAAACATTTACAACATTATTTTTTACTGAACATACGAGAAAAACAAAAAACAAACAAAAACAAAAACAAAAAACAATGCATGTTATCAATACATTTTTAAAAGAATAAATGATTACTTAATAAAATTTCTAGTGATATCACTTTCACGTTAATTTTCGACATAGTTACTCAATAAATGTAATTTCAATTTGCGTTTAAAAACAAAGACACTGACAGAACTAGTTACATCAATAGGAAGTGAGTTCCAAAACTTAGGACCAGTACAAGCCAGCGTATTAAGAGCAAAAGCAGTTCTTACGCGTGGAATATGAAGTGCTGTTGCCTGCCTTGTATTATAGCTATGAATTTGATTATTCTTTCTAAATATTTGTACTAGCGCATTTGGGAGAGTACCATTTTCAAAACCATACATAATTGCGCCTAGCTGTAAAAAGTAAATATCTTCAACCTTCAATAGCATTACTATAGAACAAAACATTAGTATGATCACGATAATTCACATTAAAAACAACTCTAACCACCCGTTTTTGGGCAACAAATATTTTTTCTAACTGTGTTTTCAATGACTTCCCCCATGCCAGCACTCCATAATTGAGATAAGGCAAAATTAAAGTAAAATATAAAATAAGCAAAATTTCTTGTGGGACAAAAGAACTCAGTTTATAAATTACACCAGTATTTCTAGACACAACTTTACAAATATTAGTACAATGAGATGCCCAAGACAGCTTCTCATCAATATGTAGGCCAAGAAACTTGGTGGAAATTACTCTCACAACATTAACATCATCAAAAAGTACATCTCCGGGTAAATCCTTTAAGGAGTTGCTAAAAAACATATAATTTGTCTTTTGAAAGTTCAAAGACAATTTATTTGCATGAATCCACAAGACAACTTTCTTTAATTCATTATTAACTGTATCTAATACAACTGCAGGGTTTTTATGAGAAAAAAATACACTTGAATCATCTGCAAAAAATATGAAAGATAGGACGTCAGATGAAAGATAAAAATCATTAATATATAATATAAAAAGAAGGGGGCCAAAAAAAATCAGCCCAAAACCACTAAATATGCACCATTAGTGAAAAAGTGTGTCTCCAGTGATCCTGGTCTTCTAGAGAAGAGATTTAACTTTACACCAGTTAAATTGTACTTTTACTTGATAGTGAGGGTCCTTCTCGTAAAAGTAACCATAAATTCAAAGTGATTGAAAGTAAAATAAACAATTGACAGGGGATAGAATATGGCCGAGGTATCAAAAACCCCATGTCGCCAAGACAAAATCGTTCAGTTTTTCCAGGTTTGTAAAAAAATAAGAGTACACAGGAGCAAAATAAGTGCGGTTTTACGACAGCAGCACAGTGTTCTATGCAACATAATACAAAATGTTATGATCCCACTTTATTTAAAATGTTGATGGCCATTGGAAATGTGTCGCCAAATCTAGTGAAACCTACGTTACCATTATCTTACTAAATAAAGGGATATGCTTAGATGCTCACATCTGTACAGTTATCTTATTTTTCTAATGATGAGAACATGGCATACAAGTAAAAACATATTTAAAAGTCAAGATACAAAAGAAATGTGACTGGGAATATAAGAAAGAGATGGGATAAAATAGTAGATTTAAGAGGTGTAACATACGTTACCACGAATTTTAAATATAGGTAACCACTATGATGTAAATTACTCTACTGGAGTTCAGGCCAATGAAGTAGATTGATATCACACAAAAAATGAAAATTAAGTTCAACTAAATGTTGCTTAATCAACCAAATGATGTAACATACGTTACCAGGTGATGTAACATACGTTACCAGGTGTAAAAAAATGTGTGTGGGATATACTTAATAACTATCTAAATTGATAGCAAACTGGTTAACGCCATCTATATGTGGTTAAGGGTGAGCTTAGCAATCATTTTCAAGGCCAAAATTGTATTCAAACAACACTAAATGTAACATACGTGACCAATTTGAAACATACGTTACGGCCAAATTACATATCTTTGGAAATCGTTAACGGACACCTGACTAGATGAATGTTCACAAAATATGTTTTAGTGGTTTTATTAACACTTCATTGTTTATTTTCATGGTTGTAACATTCAGTTAACAACTTTGAAACTAACTAGCTAACATGTGAAATGTTGATGGTAACGTATGTTACACCTTTTTATCAAAATGAAGCACACATTTCTTGCACAGAAACATTACGTGCTAATTTTCTCGGAGTATATACTACCAAGTATGCACTTTAGATTGGCATTAAAATCAAACGTTTAGCAAGAACTTTATTTTTGACATTTTCTGACTTTTCAGTTGTACATAATTAGTGGTTTTGTTGACTCAATTCCATTCAATGATACATATTGTTTTCTGCCAGTTAAGTAGCTCCTAAACCAACTAAGAGCGATGCCCCTGACTCCATAATATGACAATTTACTTAACAAAATGTCATGATCAACAGTATCAAACGCCTTAGAAAAATCCAAAAATATACCAATTGTATGAAGGTGATTATCTAATGCTTGAGCTACTTTATCAACAAAGTGTAAGATAGCATGTATAGTGGTGTGCTTTTCACGAAAGCCAAACTGGAAATTTGAAAATATTTTAGTCTTATTTAAAAATATTACTGTTCTATCATATATAAGCTTTTCTAAAATCTTTGAAAATTATGTCAACAATGAAATGGGTCTATAATTACTTAATATTTGAGGATCACCCTTTTTAAATACTGGCACGACCTTAGCAATTTTCATTTGCTTTGGTACAATACCAGATAAGAAAGATAAATTAAAAATATGAACAAGTGGTATCACAATTCAATGTATAATATCCTTAATTAATTCATTTTTTATACCATCAAAGCCAGGGCTCTTATTACATTTAAGCGAGCTCACAAAAATGATTCAAATTTATCTAAATGGGATATTATTTTTGCTTACTTTTTAACATTTAACATTACTATTTAAAATATAGAAACTGCATTCAGCACATGATAGCCATTGCATTGCCTGACAATGCAAATAATTCCTAAATATTCAAGTAACATATGTCCCTAAATATATTACAACATTGATATATATAAATTTATCTATTCAAATTAATAAGGTATAGTACACACAGATATACATTGTAAGTTGCTCTTTGCCTATAGTGGTACCTTTTAATGTATAGCACTGTTTTCACTACAAGCGAAAAGTCTCCTAGAAAGTGTTATTTTCTTAAATACGGAGACATTTGAACATTTGGAACCCAGTTTCCTTTACATTATAAAACAAGTTAATTGGGACTAGACAAAATTGTGTATCTTTTATATAGTGATTTTTGTTAAAAATGAGACAAAGTTAAGGGATCACTTAAACAAATTGTGTGTTGTTTCACCAAAAGGTGATCGAGTGCTAATCTTTTCTCCGAACAAAACAGGGGGATGCACATGCATGCACACACACACACACACACACACACACGCACACACACGCACACACACGCACACACACACGCACACACGCACACACACGCACACACACGCACACACACACACTAAAACACACACTCACACAAACACCTAAATTACCAAACAAACACATGCTATTAACATATTGAAACTAAAAGTCAAAGAGTATATCAAGAAGAAAAGTCTGACTAGATTTATTCATTATTTCATTTGGTCAACATTATATTTGAAAGGTCTCCCAATATGAGTTGAAATCAAAATACAATACATACTTTTCATATTATATTATTTATGTTACTATGTCATATAAAATATATCAAAAAACACAATATTTTAAAAGTACTGTTCAAAGATTTGGTACACATTGAAATATTACAATTACAGTACCATATAAACAAAGAAGTAGAAAAAACAAATTGAGATCATTATACGTATAGCTCATTTATAAGTTATAATTCAGTGGAGTAGTGACAGAGGGCGGGGGGGGGGGGGGGGGGGGCATGTGCCCCCAATAATTTGGAAAAGAAATCTGAACAAAATAAGGGGACATTCTTGGAAAAAACAAAGAAATACATAAGGTGAGCCCCCCCCCCCCCAAATAAATAAATGAATGTGCCCCCAATAATTTGGAAAAGAAATCTGAAACAGATAAGGGGACATTCTTGGAAAAAAAAACAAAGAAATACATATTAAAGGTGAGCCCCCCTCCCCCCCCCCCCAAAAAAAAAAAAACATTAACCAAATTGTGTGCCCACGCAACGCCACTGACCATTATTTCTTACAAAATTGTGTCGAGTTTTACAGCTCATTTCACAAGATAAAGGTTTGGTTTGAATGAGAAAGAATCTTGCACAGACATTTGGATGACAAGAAACGCTATAAAATTGAATAGTAATTGCAATTATACCCCTTAATTACATATTTTGTTGGGCAAGTAATATATTAAGAATTTGCCTAATTTGGTGGCCCAAGAATTGGGTACCGTAGCCCAAAACAAAAAAGAAACATTGAACATTGCTTTTGTAACTGTGCTCCTACTACCATGCACTGATCTAATTTTTAAAAATATTTTTCACATATTTTGAGTCCTGTGACCTTGACCATATGACCCCAATCTTTGATGGCTCCCTAAAAAACATTCAGGTACTAAGTTTGATTGAAATCTGACATTTAGTTCTTGAGATTTTGGCATTACAAGCTTTTTTGCATGTATAATGAGTCCTGTGACCTTGACCTCAACCTCATGGCCCCAACATTGTATGGCTACGTTGACTCTTTATGATACATTCAGGTACCGAGTTTGATTGAAATCTCACAATCAGTTCGTGAAATTTTGCCATTACAAGCCATTTACGCATACATATTGAGTCCTGTGACCTTGACCTTTGACCTCATGACCCTCCAAATCTAACCAGATCAGTGGCACCCTGATATGTACACTCATACCAAATTTGAAATTGATCCGTCAACCGGTTCTTGAGATATCGCAAGAACGAGGCATTTTTGAACATACATTGAGTCCTGTGACCTTGACCTTTGACCTCATGAACCCCAAAATCTAATCAGATTATTGCCACCCCAATATCAACACTAATACCAAGTTTGAATTTGATCCGTCAACCAGTTCTTGAGATATCACGAGAACGAGGCATTTTTGCATATATATCGAGTCCTGTGACCTTGACCTTTGACCTCATGACCCCTAAAATCTAATCAGATCATTGTCACCCCAATATGTACACTCATACCAAGTTTGAAATTGATCTGTCAACTGGTTCTTGAGATATCGCGAGAACGAAAACGGGACGGACAGACGTACGTACGGACGGACGGACGTACGTACGGACGGACGTACGTACGGACGGACGGACGGACGGACGGACGGACGGACAACCCGAAAACATAATGCATCCGGCCACTTCGTTGGCGGAGGCATAAAAACACACATATGTCGCATCAAATGCACTGAATCACAAAACCTTCCTACAAAACGCAACCTCTATCTGGTATGCATCTATTCAAGGTTTCAAGAATATATTTTTGCCGTGCATTAAATGCACTCAAAGTACTTTTTAGTACTGGAATTATACTAGAATATACAAAAAATACATTTACTGATCATTTAGACACAATATACAAACTACATTCACTGGTAAGATATATATCTGTTGCACACTAGTATGGGTGGAATTCTGAAAGGAGGTTTGTACAAACCATGGTTCAAACCATGGTTTACATCTATGGAGTGCCATTTGTAAACTGATGGAGAAAGAATGTAATCTCCTTAATTGTTAACAATGTTGATGGTACGCATTTACTGAATGCACTAAATAAATGTTGGTCTTCTCAGATGGTGAAATTTGCTGGTTAGCAAGCACTAACAATCATATAATTAGAAATTAGAAATTGTTTTACTTATATACGAGCAGCACTCCATAGATGTAGACCATGGATTAAACCATGGTTTGTACAAACCTCCTTTGTGAATCCGGGCCAATGCACTCAAAGCAATCTTAAAGCCCAAGTCCAGTTTCGGGAAAGTAGCCGAATACATCTATATTGATCAATATTGTTGAATATGTATTGAAATAGGGCTTGTGTGGTAAAATCCGAACCTAAGCATCGTTAAATACAGAAATATTGGAAGGAATCCAATATACGCCTGTGAAATTCATAAATCCACCGCCCGTTCAGAACTGTCCACGCCTCTAGCGCTGGGGGAGATATCGACAAGCCCGTCTAGCGAACACCTTGTGTAATTGCACGTGGTCGTAAAACCCCGGGGGGGGTACTCAGATTATAGTCGGACGGGGGTGTGCGGCTGAGACCTCCAAACACATACCCACATCTAAGGGTCCTTTTGCGAAAAATGGACCCATGTCTAAGGATTTTTTCGCCTGCGGCGCATGTTTTGGGTGTATTTCCCGCAAATTTTGTGGTTTAAAGTTAGCGAGCGTAGCGAGCTTGAAAATTTTTGCAATTTCACATCGGCAAATCCAAAAATCCCGTATAAAAAAGGGGAAATATGAAAAAAGGGACCCATGTCTAAGGATTTTTTTGATGAAAAGGGGACCCATGTCTAAGGATCTTTCTTGAAAAAGTCACCCTTCCCAGCGGCACATCCCCGTATACCCAATATACGTGAGTACCCCCCCCCCCCCCCCCCCCGGGCGTAAAACATGTAGCGTATGAGCGATTCCGCGTTGGCGATATCTATCCGGTCTAGATCAATTTAAAAGTTACATTTTTCAGGGCCTGTGTAGAGAGCATTCTACTTTATGGTTCAGAGACATGGACCATGAAGAAGGCACTACAGGACCGGCTTGATGGGACATATACTAGGTTACTTATGAGGGTACAAAATATTAGTTGGAGGGAACACAAAACTAAACTAGAGATCTATGGAAACATACCACCCATCTCTACCACTGTTGCTCAGCGCAGAACGAGATTCGCTGGTCACTGTTTTAGGGCCAAAGACCAAGTGATCTCGGATGTGATCTGCATGAGACTCCCATGTCCTAATAGAGGAAGGAGACCTTTGATATATGGACTGCATTGCAAGAGACATCCAGTGTGAAACTGGGGACCTGCAGACATTGATGATGGATAAAGATTCATGGCGTTGCATTGTGAACTCAATCTCAGATGCGTCCGCTTAGTAGTAGTAGTAGATCAATTTATAATTTTGCAAATATATCAATTAGTAGGCGGTTTCTTGGCCAAATTTGGATAATCCTATATTAGTACAATTATATTCTTTCACATTATTGGTAATAAGAGCTTCCATTTCATTTTTTTTTGAGAGGGGGGCGTTTCCAAAACTGGCCTTTACCTTTAACATACTGAAATAGATCTCTATTTTGAAACATGGTCAACATAATTATATAAAATGTGTTTAAAACACAGTTTCATTTACAATAATACAAAGGAAAACCACCAATAAAGTTCATAATAATTTTAGAATATGTTGGAAAGACGTATTGTATGATGCATGATGAGAGATTCTTTAGTTCAATATTAAATAAGTTTACATGCAACAACTGTACACCTCTTTAAATAGGTACCTGTACACACATAAACAAAATCATCATGTAAACTTTAAGTCCAGGGGGTGTATTCTGAAAACGATTTTTAGTTAAAATTTATTGTATCTACGTCATATCTACATCACTAAAATATTACACTGAAGTAGCGATTTGCTAAAATATATTTTAGTGACGTAGATAAAATAAATTTTAACTTAAAATCGTTTTCAGAATACACCCCCAGAATTCTCATCAGTGTTATAACTTCAGCCCAAGCTGAAAAGACGGTTCAACCGTAAAACACCTATTGAATTTCACTAGTCCATTGATGAAGTTCATCATGTAGTCTATCATGTACCACTGGAAATATTCTAACTGATTCTTTTTCATTAACCAATCAATCCCTCTCAGATTCTAGTCACAGTGTAACTGGTCACTGGTATTCATAATGTCCTGGTTGATCCATGATGCAATATTACTGGTGACCGGTTTAATATGTATTATGACTGGGGGGTGTTTCACAAAGATCCCGAGTTGAACTTAACTCTAAAGCCCGGCGCAGACAGAGCCGACTTGACCCGATCCGACTGGTTTCAATCAGGCTAGAGGTTGGCCCGGTCGGTCGGATCCGTTTCATCATGTTGAATTGGCCCCAAATAGCATCTGACTGTCTTTCGACTGGCAAAATGTGTGTTGCAAGGCACTGAAAACTGAGCCGATCCGAATGAAAACCAGTCGAATCGGGTCGAGTCGGCTTTGTCTGCAGAGGGCTTAAGTTGGACTTAAATATTATGGAAAGCCATTAGTTTTTTCTTTGAAACATTTTTGTAAAAGTTGTTATAAAAGGCATACAATGTTGATTCAAATAATATATATTTTCTATTATTAAAGAGATTTCATGTTCTTGATGTAACATTTATGAAAAGTCTAAAATACTTGCATTTTTGCTTTTGAATGTACATTCCAAGGCTACAAATGGCTGTCCATACTTTTTAAGTCCAAGTAACTTAGTGCTAAGTTCAACTTAGGATCTTTGTGAAACACCCCCCTGGAGTGTGAGGAGACACTTTGTATGTAGAGGTAATATAATTAGTCATGTAGATGTTTCCTGGACCTGGACACGTTCTTTAGTCCACCTAAAGAACGTCTCTAGGTCTAATACACAAAATATAGGACCGACTACAGCTCTAAATGTCATGGATGATCAAAGATGCAATATTACTGGTGACCGGTTTAATATACTATGACTGGAACGTCAGGAGACACTTTGTCTGGATGGCTTTTATTGAGGGATTTGCGCAGTGACTGGTAATCTCCGTCTTTTAAGCCTAGGCTAATAAAAGTTATGCTACTGCTGACGATTAGTGCCCAAATATCTACCAAAAAGTCATCACACCCAAAAATAGAAACACAATTCAAGGCACCAGTGATAGTTACACAATTAGTACAAAAATTAGTGCGATAAATTTGAAAGAACAATGTCAATCATTTTTACTGACACAATTCATTTGAATATAAGGCAATAAAACATCTTTGGTTTATGTGACCTGCTATAGCTAAACCCTGCACTCGTCTGTAAAATCAAAATGTAGATTTGCATACCATTAGAAAGACCTCATCACAAGCTTTCATTTTAAGCTTTATCCTAACAAATTGTCAATAATTGGCGAAGATATGATTGCTTCAAATTTACAATCATAAATCTTTTTACACACATTATAAGTACTACACATATTAATGTGAACTTAAAATGCCAATTTTTTTAAAACATGATTTACCAACAAGTGCAGGGTTTTGCTATAGCCGGTCACATATTTTCGAAAAAGTGTATGCATTTTTTATTCTTATATTGTTACATAGATGTGGGACCCACTGCCAATGGATCAAACCCTGTGCCCTGTGGTGTGTTGTTATTCTAATGTAAATCTTGACCAGACCTAGTTCCACTGATCTGTAAATATGCTTGTGTAATCTTTTACGGTTGAATGAGTAAGGGAGGTATGTGTTCTCTGCCACGTTCTGTTGAGTTTTATACTATTCTAGCATATTGACATCAATGAGTTAGAGCCAATGATGCTAGTTATTAACATGGTAAATGTTGCTGGTCCGTAATCGGGCCCTAACCCCCTGGATGATTACAGCTCACTGTGCACTGATCGAGGGTCTCTGGTTTCCATTTCTGACCCTCCATAAGACCAAGAGCCGCCTGGAAAAAAAAATTAGAGAAGCGAAATTGAAATTATAATGAATAATCATGAAGTACTTAAAGTGAGGCCTGTAAAGTGTCTAACTCCACAAAAATTACTGGGAGCTTCCTCGTTTCTCTTCTACCGTGTTGTTTAGCTTATTGTAAGAGAAGAATAAAATAGGGTTAGGTTTTTTCAAATGCCCCTTTAGTATGACGATATCTATCATTCAGCTCAAAAGCGTTAACACACTGTCATAAACCTCGTAAACGTCCGTTGTTAAAGCCGACGCATATTTTCGCTTTTTTAACCAGGAAAGCAGTGTTCTTTTTCAATGAAACTTTCACACATCATTCGGACATATCTTACAATGATTTTGGTACAGGATTGAAGTCTCAAATATAATTTTGGGCAATATCTGACACTTTACAGACCTCACTTTAATATTATAATAATAAATAATAATAATAATAATAATCATAATAATAATAACAATTCATATTTGTATAGCGCATTTTCAATAAATACAAAAAACTGATCGATGTGCCTCACAACCTCTCCAGCTCAGCTAAGCTGCTATTTAACAATAAAAATTGTCTTAGATTTCCAACAGTGTGGAGTCTTTAAAGGGCATCAAGCGTCGGGATGCTACACAGCGGGTCGCCATTTTGAACTCGGCTAGTTTGCGCGCACAGCATGACACTGAGCTAACATGCATCACGCACCGTGCGCAACGCGTACGCAAGATGGCGCCGCGCATCTGATTTGACGAATCTGAACTACCTTTAATATATCTCACCTTTGCCTTCATATTTCATCTTTGGCTTGAAGAGATCAGCTATTAGTTCCGAATGTTCTTCAAGATCTGACACCGACACTGCAGCTACCCCATTGTCAATGGATGGTAGCTTGGAAAACATCTGCATATCAAAATAAAGATGAACAAAATAATTAAATCAAATTTAATTCATCTTTGGTTTGAAGAGATCTGCTATTATTTCTGAATGTTCTTCAAGATCTGACACTGACACTGCATCTTCCCCTTTGTCAATGGATGGTAGCTTGGAAAACATCTACAAATAAAAACAAATGAACACAATTTACTATATGTACCTTCAAATTTCTAGTCTGTGCAATGAGTTTGCAGATATCACTATGCATATTTGCTCATTAATTGGCCACATAATATCTATTTAACAAAAAAAGTTCATACATACACTCAGTGTACATATCAAATCACAACAAACACTTTTTATCCACCACACATGACTTTCTGCAAATGTTACCAGATCCCTTTAAAGATGAATTCCAGTTTTGAGAAAGAAGCCGAATACATCTATATTGATCATTATTGTTGAATAAGTATTAAAATAGGGCTTGTGTGGTAAAATCGGAACCTAAGCATCGTTAAAGGGACTTAGTAACATTGTCCAAATCCTCAAAATAAATTTTTAATTCTAGCGGTTCCCTCATACCTTGTTGTATTCGTATTAACAATAAAATCACGGGACAGGTTTCGGTTTTTCAAATTTCCCTTTCGTTACAAAGATATGTACGATCGAAGTATTCAGATAAGAAAAACTCCGGGCGAGTTTTTCTTCTGTGTACAAAGTGAGTGCAGTGAGTTATTGAATATCACTTTGCATTTTCGCGCATCACTTGGCCATGCAATGTCCATTTGACTTGAAATTTTCACACAATACCCTGTGGACATATGAGATAACAAGAATATACATTGCATCAACCATCATCACTTTTTGCACATGTCAACAAAGTTACTAGATCCCTTTAAATACAGAAATATCGGAAGAAATCCAATATCCGCATGTGAAATTTATAAATCCACCGCCAGTTCGGACCTGTCCACGCCGCTAGCGCTGGGGGAGATATCGACAAGCTGGGGACAAGCCCGTATAGCGAACACCTTGTGTACTCGCACATGGTCATTGTACGTAGCGTATGGGCGATTCCAAATTGGCGATCTCTATCTGCAGACGATCAAGTTATAATTTTGCAAATATATCAATTAGTAGGCGGTTTCTTGGCAAAATTTGGATAATCCTATATTAGTACAATTATATTCTTTCACATTATTGGTATAAAAGAGCTTCCATTTCATTTTTTTGAGAGGGGGGCATTTCCAAAACTGGCCTTTGCCTTTAATATGGAAAATTACATAAAATGCTTCAACGCCAAACAAATCCAGTCAGTATACTGATGAACATGCAAGTCAAAAGCTTCGCATCAGTGAGCAAAACATTGGATGTTTTATTACATTTGTTAAATGTTTCTTCTAATTCTAAATGGATTCACATCAAAAGCTTCATATCAGTACGCAAAACATTTAAAGATTATTTACACTTTTTAATTGTTTGTTTCTACATTGATCAACATACTTTACTACCCATCTTGAATTAAGCAAAACATTTTATGTTTTTTTACATTTTTCAATTGTAATTCTAAATTGATCAACTTACTTCACTCCCAATCTTGCGTGATCCTCCCAGTTCCTGATATGCATCCAGGAAGACTTGCTGCGAGACCTGCTCCATTCCAGCAGCTTTGTGCTTCTGAATGACATCTGTGATCAGATTTCTAGATAAAATAAACATTAAAAAACATTTAAAGGACAGTGGTAATAATAATGGTTTTGAGGCCATGCTATTTCTGCATAAATGAGATCTTTAAAGTTAAAGGTAATCAACCGCCCAAAATAATATTCTCATAAATGCAAGGTAACTTTTTTAGTAGTCCATTCCACCAACAAGTTTAGAAAATTATGTTTCCAGACAAATCATATAATCGGAAAACCCAACACTATACTAATTACTCAAGCATGTGTTCATGGGTCTGCAGACTAGGACTATAATATACTTGATTTATATAGCGCCTAATACGATTGATAATCATCTCTAAGCGCTTTACAATGATAATATTACCCCCGGTCATAGGATACAATGCAAACCAGCACACATTTATGCACCATCTCCACTCCCTGGGGAGCATTCCTTCCAAGCGGCTCATGGGCATTGAGAAGATCCTTCACATAGGCTTTCACCTCCTACCGGGTCCCCATTTATACACCTGGGTAGAGAGCAGCATTTGTGGATAAATTGTCTTGCTGAAGGACAAAGGCAGTGGGCAGGGTTCGAACTCGGGATCTCATGATCGGAAAGCGTGCACTCTACCAATCTTGCCACACCACATCCCTAGACTCCATTGTCTAGGAAACGCGCGCGTCTGTGATTCTATTGTATCACATAAACATGAAGCCATATTCCGTAAGTGGTGGTAATTAATTGTATTGCTTATGAATTACACAACCCATTGCAAAGTGTTGGGCTTCTATTAAATATCACACAACGGTACTAAAACTTATATTTCTGTGTTGTTCTTTGCCTGGTTGTCCCTTTAAGTCCAGTAGTTTCTTTTTAATTGGGAAGGTTTTTGAATGGAACAATTATTTCAACCCTTTAACAGGTGTGCCCCAATCAATGGTGAAAATCTAAGAAACATAAGAAATGTTTGGTAAAATCCAACCCATTTAACAGGTGTAGCCCTTTAAGCGTTATCCCATTTAAGCTCAGACTACTGTAATAGTAAATACTGTCAAACCTGTCTATAAATAGACCACCCGAGGGAGACAGAAATTGTGTTCTTTATCAGAAGGTGGTCTCTATAGACAGGTTCATTTACATGCAAACTGCATTCAAGGGAGTCAATATGAGCAGTCTGTACCTGATTTCATGTGGTTCAAATCTTGCATATTCGTATTGCTCTGTATTAGCCGGGTCACGTCCCAAGATGTTTGCAAGCTTCTTTAGAGTTGCCAATTTGAGGCCCTGCATCTCCTCGCATGTTACCAGTCCATCACGGTTAACGTCTAATACCTCGACCAACTGAAAAAAATTGAATAGCAGAAAATTGAAATATGAACATTTCTTACTTTCTTTTCTTCATTATCATGAACATAAATAAATTTAAATACTAAAATGAGAGGGATAGTTGAGTTTTGGTATAGAGGGCGCTACACAAACTAATTTTTTTGTGAGATAATGAAAAACTGAGTGTCAAATTCGAAAGAGCATACAATTTTAATGACAGAATAAACTTTATTTGATCAAAATCGGTTCAGAAATGCCAGAAATATCCATAAACCTAACAATTTGTAATAAATGTGGGGCCCCACAATTATTCAACAATTTTGAACCAGCCGTAAAATTTTAAAAATGCTTCCTCTTTTCAAAAATTTTCAAAATAGGTTTTTAGATAGTTGTTGATTCTCTCTCTATCTAATCACTATTTCAAACAAAACATCACATGCACAATATTTTATTTTGAATGGTTGAAACTGATGAGTGTTTAGAGAGCGCCCTCTTGAGTTTGAACAGCTCTTTTTGAATGACAACAGGCTTTTTACTTAGTCGTATGTAATTTTGTATTCTTTTCGAGCATGGTGGAGTTATAACTATTAGTTTGTAATGTAATGGTGCAGGTTTTGCTTACTAAAATTCAGTTTGACCAAAACTGTACTCTCTTTACCAGAACTAAACTATCCCTTTAACAAATGACCCAATCAGTCAAACCATGCTACACCACAGTGGGAATGAAAATTTGGTGGCCCTGGTCATATGGGCCTGACTATGGACATGTTGAATAACACTTAATTATCCTGAAGCCAATTGAAATGGGGAATGGGTATAGGGTAAAACACAGTGAAAACAAATAATGCCCCCAAAAATGTGCATAGAGTTCAATGCAAATCCAGAAGTTTTTTCTTCATGCAGGCAAGCTTGAAAAGTAGCCCCCCCCCCCCCCCCCCCAATAAATAAATATGAATTTTCCCCCTGGCAAAACATACATGCACTTCAGAGGCTGTCTCTAGAATGATGTCTGCAGCTGAAGGATAAAGTGCTATTAAAGGGGCTTAAGCATGAGCTTTGGGGTGGGGTACACCATACCTGTGAGACTATGTCTGCATGAAACAAAGCTAAAGGATGCGTTGAAACCCTTCAGGATAAATTGCTTTTAACCTGTTCCCTTCGAGATTCTGAAATCGCCATAGACTTTGTACACAGCCCACCTGGTGCCCGAAGCAAAGGGGTTAAAGGGGGCTGAGCATGAGCTATGGGGTGGGGTACACCATGCATACCTGAGAGGCTGTCTCTAGTAGGATGTCTGCATCAAACATAGCTGAAGGATCCATCTCCTCCACTTCTTCTTTGGAGTATTCCTAGAGAAACACAGAGAGGGGTTGGAAGAGGAGGTGATATCATTAAATTACACTAGCACTTGCCCTATTTGCTGTAACTATGAAAGAAAACTGAACATCATTTCTTGATCGAGGCTTGATTATAAACATCTCGGGAATTAGAAAGCCCCATTTTGTTTGTTATGAATCATTAATAATGTAAAGCACTTGGAGATGATATATATTTGGCATTATATAAAACAGGACATTATTACTGTAATTGTTAATCAATTGACAGATAAGGGAAAAGAAAAAAGGATAGTGAATTACTGAATTCTCACACATTTCATTTGTGCCAGGAATAATAGGACAAGTAAAAATGTACCATATTGGTGATATGAAAAAGTGACAAGGAGAGATGAAACGTAAACAGTCAAAACTTTAAAATTCTTAAGGGCCACCTGTTTATAGCGGCCAAACTTCCTATAATGGACAACAAAAGCAACCCCTGTAGAAAAAAAAAAAAGTTGCAGAACCTGTCTGCAGAGGTCACCTGTCTACAGTGGCAACTTTCTTGCTTCCCCGAAAAGTAGGTGACCACTACACACAGGTTTGACTGTAAAGGAATGATTTAATTTGATAAATAAGGTACTATTGACCCATTCACTACAAGATACTTAAATCCCCATGTATACTTTATACACAACCCACCCGAAGTCAATTGGTTAAGTGTTAAAAATGCGCTTGCAATGAAAGAAGAAACTTACTTGAACTAAATGGTTCATGAGTTCGTTCCTATCCAGTGAGCAGCCACTTTGAAGACTCCACTCCTTGAGTGTTTCACTGTTCAAAAAAGAAAAATAATGTTTTGATTTATATGTGACCTGCTATAGCAAAACCCGGCACTTGTCGATAATATTTTGAAGAAATGGGCATTGTAAGTTCACACAATGTGTGTAAAAGACATATGATTGTAAAATTGAAACAATCATATCTTCGCCAATTATTGACCAAATAGTTAGAACAATGGATCAAATGAAAGCTTGTGATGAGGCCTTTGTAATAGTATGAACATCTACGTTTTTATTTTTACCAACAAGTGCAGGGTTCTGCTATAGCCTGTCACATATATATGGTATCATTTCTAAGCCCTTTACATTATTAACATGGTCATCGGACACATACTCACAATCCATCCGTACTTGACGAGAGCTATACTGCTCCCTAAGAAACAATGCATTTTGGCATCACTACCCCCGCACTTTCATCATACTGTACATGAATTTGACTTGCCCCAACAGAAAATCTACTTGCCCACATACTTCTAGATGAGATTTACACATATTAAATAACACTTTCTTTCGTAGATGAACAATTTATTAATTGCTTGACCGGACAACTAAACTAGACCATTTATAAAATTGGAATCGCCCGATGTAAATGTTTAATTAAACACAATTCAGAATGGACTTCAGACAGGCATGGGAAGATGCAAGTCCAACATGCTGAGGCCAACTAGGCTAACGTAACTGTACCGCTCTAATTTGCTGAAAATATCAAAAAAATAAGGGAACACAAACTTACTTCAGTTCAAATGGGTCGGTGTCCCCCATGGTCTGCTCCCCATACCCGTCATACGTGAACACCATCTCCATCTCGCTCAGCGGCTTGTACGAGAGGGTGGCCCCCTGACAGTCGTCGAATTCCGCCTCGTTGATCCGTGAGAACAGCAGCGACACGGCGAGGTTCCGAGAGCCGTAGGACCGCACCTGGTGCCAGTAACCTTTAAGAGAGCAAGCACAAATTTAACTTTTGAAATAAAGTCTGTATTGTATGCGAGGAGCAGTTGGCACCATGACAGTCAGAGAATTCTGCCTCGTTGATCCACGAGAACAGCAGAGACACGGCGAGGTTCCGTGAGCCGTAGGACCGCACCTGGTGCCAGTAACCTTTAAGAGAGCAAGCACAAAGCTAACTTTTTAAGGAAAGTCTGTATTTTACGAGAGGAGTAAGTTGCATCTTGACAGTCTGATAATCTGCCTCGTTGATTCAGGAGAACAGCAGCGACACGGCAAGGTTCCGTTAGCCGTTGGACCGCACCTGGTGCCAGTAACCGACACAAGAGCAAGCAAAATTTGAATTGTTAAAAGATGGCATTTCCTCGCACATATCCCCAAGTTGATTTCTTATCCTTCTTGTTTGTGTCAGGTTCATATAGCTTCTGACTAGCAAGAACATTAAAAAGGGTTTCTAGGATGTACAACCATTACAAGAACTTTCTTTCTCATTTGGTAGTTGGCATAGTTGACATAGCGTTCCTGAACGCATTCTAATTCAATCTTACCTATCTCCATAATAAAGATGACATTTGAAAACCCTAACCCATTTCATTCTCCTGTTACCATAAGCAAAACAACACTATACAAGAGTCTACGTTCAAAAGCTGTGAGTAATCTTGGTTGAATTTGATGAAGTTAATGGATCCCTTTAAGCGCTATATGCAACCTAGTTTTATCATAATTATTACCACGTGGCAGGAAGATGCAATCTCCGGCCGTCACGTTGCCATACGTCCAGGGAACGTCGGCAAACCTTGGAAACTGTTCCAGGTCAATCCTGTCGGGGTCAAGTACCGCAAAGCCCCCGTAACCTTTGGTCTCCTCTATACCTATGGGGATGATGTCACCATAGCACTTAGACACCATGCATTAAGAACAAAAAGTGTAATCTATTATCATCATTACCTACCACGTGGCAAAAAGATGCAATCTCCTGCCGTTACATTGCCATACGTCCAGGGAACGTCGGCAAACCTTGGAAACTGCTCCAGGTCAATACTGTCCGGGTCAAGCACGGCAAAGCCCCCGTAACCTTTGGTCTCCTCTATACCTATGGGAATGCTGTCGCCATATCTAGGGTGGATAAAGATCCAGTCTTTGGACCCAAAGTAGAGGCAGTTGATTGCGTCGTCCGCGTCCCTGTGTAGGAGACTCTTCGTCCCACCGCTGCTGAACCAGAGGTTGGCTTCCAGCAGGCGCTGGCTGAACGTGCCGCACGTCATGAAGGGCGGAACGGAGACTTCCTGCGATAGGAAATAAAATATTCTTTCTTTTAAATTTATGTCATGACACATTAATTATTTTTAACCAGTAAGATCTAACTTCAGGCAAAATTTTGAAGCTAGTACTGTCTTAACCCGTTCCCTTCGAGATTCAGAAAACTCTAGGCTTTATACACAAACCACCTGGTTCCTGTAGTCAAAGGGTCAAGTGTCCACTTTATTTATTATGGGCCACTAGACTTTTTCATTTTGATTTTAAAAGTTATTATTAAAAAGTTATTATATAAAAATCAACATAACTCTGACTGTTATGAAATGTCACTGGATGATTGATTTCATAAATATGAAAGTTTGATCATTATCTTTTCCACTGCTACAACTGCGCATCAAGTTTTTCCAACAAGTCACACACATTTCTCAATTTTCATTATCGAAATGAGAAATATAGGAAAGAATGTTGAAAATACTTTCGCCTCTTATTTTCAATGGTGCGTGCCCTTTTTTATGTTTACAAATAAGTTTTTGAAGTATATTTAATCATGTTAATTTTTAGTTTTTGGTCCCATATACCTGTGACATGGGGTCGGGCAGCTGCGATACGACGTAGGCGTTGCGCGTCCTGTATGTGTCCAGGAAGTATTTCAGCGTGTCCTGGCCTACTCCGCGGTCCCCCTCCGGGTACTTCTCCTTCTCCGCCTTCGCTTCGATCTTCACGCGGAGATCGCCGTAGTTCTCGTAGAGGTACGCGTCCGTCCATCGTTCTTTACCCAGGGAGTTGTTCGCCATGCCGCGGAAAAGAACCGGCACCCCGTTTTTTGCATACTTCTCCCAAAACTCCTCAGGTGATGGCAGCGTATCAAGGACTTCGATGTGACCCTCTGGAGGTTTGTGCTTGCCGAGAATCTGTAAGTGACCTGGGGGTGTTTGACAAAGAAATCCTAAGTTAGAATTTAAGCTGTGTTAGTCCTTTAGTAGAACCTTAGAATAACTTTAGCATAAATTGCAGAAAACAAACAAATTCAACATTTCAGACTTTCACCAAAAATTTACATCAAGAACTAGCATTCTCCTTGAAAACAAAAAATATCTCACTAGTTTTATCCAAATTGTATGTCCTTTATAAAACTGTTTGAGTGATTTTACAAATAAACTAACAGCTTTCCATCTTAGAGTTTAGTTCAACTTTGAACAAGTCTTTGAGAAACACCCACCTGGAATGCCACTAGATTGTTCTGCTGCCAAGTCCTCCGAAGATGTTGGAGAACTGACCATGAAAATAAGCAGGACACAAGAAAGTACTTGGTATTCCATGATGAAGATTGGAGGCATATTAGCTATCCTGCAATAAAGTTAATGAAACAAAATACAATATATGTGACCTTACACCACAAAACGACCGTTATGTCGCTCAGATAGTTTCTCTGTTATTAGCTAAAATATCAAATTTGGTTTAAAATATGAAATTTAGGATATTTGTATTTTCTGAATGAAGGTAACCTAATCTGCCTTCTGTGAAATTTTGATCATCAGAAATCTTGTTTAAATATATTTTTTCATTGAATAAAATTATCGGATATACAGCGCTTGAATGGATGACAATCATTGAAGTGGCACATTTCTCCTTTGTTTTAAAACTGCTTCAGCCATTTTCCAAATCTTTGGCGCTAATGTTCAGAGGGTTTGCCTTGTCTGAATATGACAAATTATATACCATTTTAAAGGTAATGAAGGGCTTGGTACGAACAGTCACGTCACGTTCACGTTAACATCACGTGAACGGTTCTGTACCTTTTGTGAAACAGGTCACCCAAATCTACGAAGTGTAGGGTAAAGTGACCCAACAATTTGTCGTTTTCCATGCCGGTAAAACTCGAAGTGTCGCGTTAACCAAATCGTGACGTGAGCGTTTAATCAAGATTTTTTAAATTGCAAACGCTTGTTACTAAGACTAGACATACACACACAAAGAGATTTAAAAATGTCGACGAAAATGCCGATACCCCCTTATCAAATCTTTTCAATCATTATGTTTATAATATGTACGTGCATAATTCAGAGTAATCTGAGACGATAATATGCAGTTCTGTCATTTAGGTAATGTACAACCATACCACTTGCATTATTTGTCTTGTTATTGGAGTATTTCTAAAGACGTGTCGTGCGTGGATTTTGGCAAATGTTGATTTCCAGCTGAATTGCTACACGCAGCGGACAATTCAGTTCGCATACGCCTGAAGTTCCCGTGCTCGACGTCTGAGCGTACTGGCCCTTAACGGCGTTGTATGTGCATGTGCATGAGTGAGTGAGTGAGTTGCAGTGATCAATTGATCACTGCAACTCACTCATAAAACAATGATTTGATTAATAGTGTTTATTTATGGTTATTGAATCGAGTCAATCTATCAATTAATCAGTCAATCATTATAATGAAACAATCACACCAACCAATCAATATTCAATAAATCAATTAATGTATTTGACATTCGAATTCAAACTAGCTACTTGTAGGCAGTGGCGTACCCAGGATTTTTTCAAGGGGTGGGTGTAGGGGGGGGTATTTCGTCAGACAAATTGAAGTAAGCGGGGGGAGTGTGGGTAGGGGGTGTCCGTAGAAAATGACCGCAGCCGAGGACGAGACCAGGACCGGTCACAAATTTCGAGGCCGAGACCAAGACATTTCTTGAATTATGTAAGGGGGTGGGGATGGGGGTAGGGGGTGTCCATCCCCCTGCCCCCAGGCCTGTGTACGCCTATAATTGGTATTTACAGTATAGGTAGGACGGGTTCGTTCACGATTAAATTTACCGAGAATTAGTCTCTTCTCAACGACAATTTACATTAATTTGTTTTACGCAAGCGCCAATTTACGTGAGCTTTCATGAATTGCATATAGTATATCTACAAACTGTTGGGTCACGTAACCCAACACTTCGTAGATTTGGGTGACCTGTTTCACAAAAGGTACAGAACCTTCACGTGACGTGACTGTTCGTACCAAGCCGTAATGAAGTCTACTGTATAATCATGTGAAAATCAGCATATAATGATTTTCCCCGACTTATTGGTCGTTTTGTGGTGTAAGGTCACATATTCATAACAAACAGTCAATATATTTTAAGTAATACTTCAAGGAACTTGGTATTCCATGATGAAGATTAAAGGATATTTTGATTTAATTAATTCTCATCCTGCAATAGAGTTAATTTATTATAAAGAAACAAAATACAACATGTCAATATAATTTGTTAGTAATAATCATTATCAGAAGCTAAATTAAAACATGACCATGTTCTTAAAATGAAGTTTGATTCATTCAGAACTTCAGCCAGGTAACCTTCACAAAATATGTCAACAATGTACAACTGGGCCATTCTTTGAAAAGTGAAACTTTTTTGGAAAAATTGAAGTTTTATTTTTCTGTTGTTTTATTCCATTTTTGGAATGATCAATGTGTAAAAGCCTGCTGGCCCGGGGCCAGTGAAATTGCACTCGGGGCCAGCAAAAATGTATAAAAGTCATATTTTGGTGGCCCGATCGGGCAAGCAGATTTTCAACCCGACATTGACAAACTGAGAAATTGTTAACTTTTTATGGCATATGCTTCATATAATAACAGGTTTGATTAGGAAAGAGTGATATTTTGAATTAAAAAAAGTTTACTCATAAAAAAACATTTTCGGGCCAGTAAATTTTCTTTCGGGCCACTAGAAAAGGGGAAGAAATTATTTCACTGGCCCGACCGGGCCACTGACAAAAAAGGCGAGTGTGAAGCCCTGTGTAAAGTTTCATGAAATATATGATTTACATTAAACAAAGACACTTTCATACTCATTTGCATAAATTTACATATTTCAATATTTTTCTAAAATCATAACCCAGAAAATAATCAAGATATCGAAAGGATAGTTAGCAAGCTTATTCTTCTCACTTTCCTGTACATGTTGATACCAACTTTGTAAAAATTGAACCTTTCATTCCTTTCTAAACCTGATATTATAAAATTCCCATTTTTACATTCATATTGTACGTCACAAACGTGACCACCCCAAAATGTAACACAGTGACCAGACGTTACCACATAATTAAATACAATAAAAACAATGGTTTGATAAAATTCTTATTCATTGCTATTTTTTGTACTTACAGATCTATAATACTTGTCTGGTAATATTTTCATATTTCAAAGGATTTCCCAAATGAAATTGAGTTATGAAAAAAGCGCTCTGTGCGAAGTCACACACGTGACCCATGCCATTTGACCTCTGACATTGAGTAACGTAATCCTTATAAAATCTTTTGTGTTAAGTCTGAAAGACTTCAACATATTCAAGTCACATACAAAGTAAAAATCATTATACCTCTTATACTTACTGAAATATAAGCATCCCATTTCAAAAATGTTCATGTTTTGGGTCATTCCATGTCAAATCACCTCAAAAAAATGAAAATTTTCATCGTACCCCCTTCAAATTTGCTAATATTTGGTATGTATGATATTTAAACCTTTCAAAGCGCAAATATTTAAGTTTTAGCCCAATCCGCCCAACGGTTTTGGCGCTATGGTCGATTCTTCTGGGGTAGTTTTGTCAAAAATGGGTGTGGGCACCGTTTTTCAAATCGCCATTGTCCGTTAACCGTTGGGTCAATTTATTTTGTAATGGTGTCATTGGACTGGGGATGTTATATATATGCAATCCATTTATGCCATTTGTTTTCATGCATGAGCGAGTTTGGATACGATAACCTTTGACCTTAGGCTTCAACCTCCCGTTTTACCTCGTGGATCAAATAATTTTGAGAATTTTTTTGGCTTAAATCTTGGCTTGATATCTACAACATATGAAAAAATTGGAGATGTATTATTTCTTGTTTTTTCTACAGCCTTTTTTTAAGTTTTCAAATTTCATGTAAAATTGAATTATTTTAGATCTACACCCATGTCCAAGAATTCTATAGGGGTGTATTGTATGAAAAAGACCTTTTGAAAGTCAGGATTAGAGCCTATTCACACTCTGGCTCACCACTGTTAAATAGAACTGCTAATCCCCATACAATAGCAATCCAGACAAGTGACATTCTAATGATACCACATGTTTCCAACCTGACAATGGCCCTGTTGCAGAAAGAGATAAATCAATTGTGAGTTATTATTATTATTATTTATTCGACCAAAAAGCACAATACAATGTAAAATACAACACAACTATATGCATAAATTACAAAAATACAAGTTACAAGACAGAAGAAAATAGATAGAAGCAGTGTGTGGGTCAGGGTTCACAAAAGTAAAGTACATTACTGTTGCCCTAGGGCATGTGAACCCTCACACACTGGCTCCAGAAGATGCAGCATTACGGAACATAAATAACAATTAATGTATACCTATATCTATACCAACGTCCATATTTAGCTAAATATACTACCACATATAATAGAAAATGCATAGATGAAATGATTATATCAATTAATGTGGCTCATACTTATATGAATTTACGGAAAATATAAGTTATATAAAGAAAACATGCACTGTATATCGCGGTAATAAAGACATTGGACATTGGTATTACCGCTCCATCGACTAAAGCGAAGTTGCATATTAAATGATTATTGAAACTTAATAACCATTTAGCCAAAATGAGCCTTTTTAACAGAGAAAATAAAAAATTTAAATGAATAAATTAAAGAATGATTATAACAATAAATGTGGCTCATAAAAAGGTCAAATTTATATAGATATATAATGAAAATGTATTACGTAATTATGAGTTATACAAAGTAAACATGCTTTGATCTACATGTTTCGCGATAATAAAGGAATTTGGCATTACCGCTCCCTCGACTATTTATGATAAGACCCAGACAGGGTAAAATGGCAAGGAACAATACTAAAGCGAAGTTGCATATCAATCTATTGCAGCCTATTGATCAAATGTTCTAAATGCACAAATCTGATTGGTTGACATGCAGAAAATGTCTCTCTCTGCAACAGGGCCTAGGTGGAGATCTTTTCTTGAATACAATCTTTCAAGTTCAAGTTCAAATTGCAAACTTGTACATCAATTATGAAAGAAAATATAGTACAGGTATCCCTTTTCAATGAATTTAATGTTTCTATGCATCAGAAATTCATGCAATATTAACTTGATTTGCAATCTGTACAAATTCAAACCTGATTTGTTTCCAGAAACATTAAATTCATTGAAAAGGGATACCTGTAGATATTTGCTTTCATAATTGATGCACAAGTTTGCAATTTGAACTTGAACTTGAAAGATTTTATTCAAGAAATGATCTCCACCTAGGCCCTGTTGCAGAGTGAGACATTTTCTGTGTTTCAACCAATCAGATTTGTGCATTTAGAACATTTGATCTGACTCACAATTGATTTATCTCTTTCTGGATTGCTATTGTATGGGGATTAGCAGTTCTATTTAACAGTGGTGAGCCAGAGTGTAAATAGGCTCTAATCCTGACTTTGAAAAGGTCTTTTTCATACAATACACCCCTATAGAATTCTTGGACATGGGTGTAGGTCTAAAATAATTCAATTTTACATGAAATTTGCAAACTTAAAACAAGGCTGTAGAAAAAACAAGAAATAATACATTTCCAATTCTTTCATATGTTGTAGATATTATATGAAGCCAAGATTTAAGCCAAAAAAATTCTCAAAATTATTTGATCCACGAGGTAAAACGTAAGGTTGAAGCATAAGGTCAAAGGTTATCGTATCCAAACTCGCTCATGCATGAAAACAAATGGCATAAATGGATTGCATATAACATCCCCAATCCACTGACACCATTAAAAAATCAATTGACCCAACGGTTAACGGACAATGGCGATTTGAAAAACGGTACCCATGCCCATTTTTGACAAAACTACCGCAGAAGAATCGACCATAGCGCCAAAACCGTTGGGCGGATTGTAGTATATCCCCTAATGAAGTGTAAATAAATGTTGTGAAATTTTTTGCTATAATCTTGGAAACATTTTTAAATTTGGTCTTAATACATTACTGATGAGAAAAAGTGATGTTTCCATTTTTTATTTTTGGTCCCAGGGTGCATTTTGGCGATTTTAAAGATAATTAGCTAATTTGCATATTTGTGAAATAAGGTCAGGGGTCATTTTCTATCTAGGAATAGTACAATATTGATAAAAACTAGTATTCTAGGGTATTTTGGGGCAAGGATTCCATTTCCGGTGCTCGTTTGTAAGTGATGTATGGGAAACACTCTGAAATCCAAGATGGCTGCTCCTAATTTGCATATTTATGAATATTATTGATTTTCGGTGGCTACAGCCCCTAATAAGCAATCATTCCGGATTATTATTTGTCAGTTATGTTCTAAGTATGCATTTAAGATATCAGAGATGAGTTGCCATCGTGGCAACCTCTAGCAATGCATATTATTTGCATAATTATGTATTTTACCTAATTTGCATATTCCCCAAAATCGAGTATATTGGGAACCCGGCAAGTAAAAAAGACAAGTAATACCATTTTTCCAAGGTTTTGGGGGGCAGCAGATCCATTTTTTGAGTGGAGCTGACGAGGAAAATCAAGGCAATGGACTGATAGCAGTCATTAATCCGGCCTTGTTTCATACAATTTACGAATATTCTTATTTGTAAATTTTAATATGTAAAGTTTAAAAGTTTTGCCTTTTTTGGGAAACCTTTTTTTTTTCAATCATGTTTCACTTTCAGTTTCAGTCAGATGTTCCTAAGTTTTAAATAACTACTTATTGTTCCTTACCTATACTAGAGTTAACTAGTAACTGAGCTGAGCCTTGTCAAGCTGAAGTCTGAAGAGAATTCAGTGGTGTAATTTGACTTCTTCTATGTTCCTACCACCAAGAGCTGCAACTAACATCTGTCCCATCAGTTTGAACGCAAATACGACAGCGGATATTTTGTCACAGGGAACTAATACATCTGCGGTAAATTGTAAAGAAAGTACATGCAATACAAACAGTCAGCTTTCCGAATGTTATATTAATGTTGTTCCATGTACTTGCATGCTGCGACGTTTTACTTTTTCGGGAACTGAAATTGCAGGTTTGCGCCGTTGTTTGTTAATTTCAGGTAAGTGCAGTCACAATTAAGTGTAAAGAGAAGTTTGCGGTAAACGCCTGAATATGGCCAGTACTTTTATAATCTGTATCGTGATGTATATGACGCTTCATGTAAGCACTGCAGTTTGCTGCGCCTTTCGAGGCCCATGCTGCTAGCATTTCGCAGCCCGACAGCTTGGGCTGCTAGGCAGGCCAAGCGTCCGATGGCTTTCCAGTTGCGAATTACCGCTTGATTCGCAGAGCCATGCCACGCCCATGGCTTATCGGCCACGCCTATGTCATGACCACACCCACCAGTACCAAGCTTACCAGGCCAGGCAAGCCAAACAAAAGCATATGACTTCATTTATCCATTGACATTTTAAGATTTTTCCAAAAGTGATATTTGAAACAAAAACGTGTGATTTCATGATAATATTTTTAAATTTTGGGACATCACCCCAGATAACAATGCTACCAGCGTTTTCGCCAGGAAAAAATTTACCCGTGGCGCAAAACCACAAACATATATGTCGGAAAAATTACCCGTGGCGCATGTATTGCTGCTATTCAAGCACGGGATGCCGCGCCGCAGGGGTAGTAGGGCCGGGAGTCATCAGATATCGCCCAATTTCCCGTTGCCCGACTTTTCAATGTGAAATTTGCAACATCGGAAATGAAAAAAAAAATTTAGAAAATTGCCCAATGTAAGTGTAAAAGTACATATTTTACCGTATGAGTGGTTATTTTTAGCAAAATTATCGACTTGTTTGACAAATTGATCGACGCAAATTGAACATGTGCATCGAAAAAAAAACCTACGGAACACACACTAGAAGGTCTGCCAGAGTTTCGGCAGGCGCGCCCCGCGCTGCGAGAGAGGTAGCTAGCTAGTGCGCCAACTGCCTTGTAAGTTGCACTCTTAAAAAGTGCCGAAAAGGAACGAAAATGCAAGATTATTACGATCGCACCTATTCTAGACTATCTATTATTTTACTTACATGTTTGTAAGGCTTTTAAAACAAATACGAGAACAATTACCTGCAAAACGGCACAA
The DNA here is from genome assembly GCA_037951105.1 of Echinarachnius parma. NCBI lineage: Eukaryota > Metazoa > Echinodermata > Echinoidea > Clypeasteroida > Echinarachniidae > Echinarachnius > Echinarachnius parma. The sequence continues at coordinate 87,113 of JBAMJV010005764.1, forward strand.
AAATGCACTGATAATCTCGATATAATTTTCTAACTCGCTCGGACGACGGACCAGATGAACTGAACCTAGCACACTTTTGTTGCCAATTTGTGAACGGGCCCGCGTAGACTACACTACACGTTAGGTATATGATATCGCTGCCCAGAAATTGGCAACGATCGCAAACGATCTGATTTTCTGCTATGTTCAATCGCTTACTGAAATTCTCGCTCGCGTAACAAGCGCTTGAGTGAATGTTTTACTTCAGAAAAAGTAATATTTTGCTAAAAACTGAGGTAATACTGAATATTCTGTAACTATATTTCCGTAAATATTGTTTCATAAATCCAGCAAAGTATCGATACTTGTCATTTTATTGCCATATAAAAAGATGAATTTGAGCGCGAAACACTGCATTTTTGCAGACCGCTTTAGTTTATGAGATTCGATCGGATGAAGCGCAGCAGCAGCGGTCCAACTGCCTGTGCTGGCTGCCGCGCCCGCGGACGGCCGCCCGGCCGGACGGACGACCGGGCGAGGGTTGGGTGTACGGTGCGTGTTTCTAAAATTATATCGGAGATTTCCTCGTCTCCTCGAAGCGATTTAAGATCGAGGATGCGCCTTTATTTGGCAATAATATTTGTTGTATTTGTGGAGACAAATAATCAAATAGGAATTATGAAAATGGTGTCTGCAAATATGGGGAAATTGTCATGAATTTATTGATTTTACACATGGCGGTATTATCTGATCAAAATTTTCGGGTGGCGCAAGTTTGAAGAATAAATTTACGCGTGGCGGCACCGCCACGCGAAAATGGCCTGGCGAGAACGTTGAATGCTACGTTGGCCCATCGTTGGCCCAATGTAGGCGGTCATGTTGGGCCAACGTCAAAACGTGACGTCTAGCCCACGTCATTCTTGCCGCTGGGCCCTCGTTGGCCCAACCCCCATACGCCAACGTCAATTGCCAACGTTGAGCCAACGTTTGCCCAACCATTTATTTTGCTATTTCTGACGTCAAGCCAACATTGAGCCGACTAAACCCCAACGTTAATACGACTATATAAGTCAATGTCGAGCCAACGTTAAAACGTGACGTTTTGCCCACGTCATTCTTGCCGCTGGGCCCTCGTTGGCCCAACCCAACAAGCCAACGTCGTACAAGTGTTGGGCCAACGTTTTCCCAACCCTTGCCCAACCTTTCAGTTGGCTAATTATGACATCGGGCCAACGTTTACCCAACCTTGGGCCAACTGTTAGCCAACCTTGGGCCAACCTTGAGCCAACCGTGAGCCAACCGTGAGCCAACCGTGAGCCAACCGTGAGCCAACCAACAATACGAACACTTAAAAAAAAAAGATTAGTAGGCTGCATGGTGTTACATATTCTACCCTTCCGTCATTCAAACGCTAAGTCCTATATATATATATATATATATCCTATATATATATCCTATATCTTAAACCTAATCCTAAACGTATCATATCCTATCCTATCCTATCGTCTTAACAACATATAATGCAATCGACTTAGTATATATATCCTCATACATACTATGTACATTTGTTGTAGTTAGTAATTGCCGAGAGTAGATTATAAAATAATCAGCCTTTAAATCATTATTCATAAGACTATTATTCAGGTGTCATTTATAGTTTTATAAATTATATAGAAAAACAAGGACATGATAACACTGTTTTCAATACAAATAATAGCAAAAATAGGAATTTTTCTGTTCACTAAATTATGATCGTTTATAATCGATCATGAACCACGATAGCAATTCTGCGTTGGCCCAATGGGTGATTTCAAGTATGGTGTTTAGGGCTGGTGTTAGTGTTTATCAAACTGGCGTTTGTGTGTAATAAACACTAACACCGGCCTTAAAGACCATACTTGAAATCACCCATTGTCGGCCCACTTACGACGCATTGGGATCGATTGCGGAACAAACCTTTACCGATCATAAATCACTAATTAATAGGTGTATCAAAGTTAATAAAGAGGGGGCTGTGCAGAGGGGCTTTGCACCGCGAATATTTTGTTAATAACATTTAATTTAATTGTATTAATTTACCAATGCAACAGCATCATATAATGTACAATATTTCCCGTCATTTATCAAAAAGGATAGACATATTGCATAGTATATTATTCAAAACTAGCCCTTCAACAACTATATATATAAGCAATACAAGTGTATACCGCACATTATATTATCGATAATATTACAACAAATTATATAGAAAACAAAGACATGATAACACTGTTTTCAATTCAAATAATAGCAAAAATAGGAATTTTTCTGTTCACTATTATGATCGTTTATAATCGATCATGAACCCCGATAGCAATTTACAAATTTAACAAAATCATAATATACAGTACATGTAAGGTACAATATTTCACAATTTCCCCTCATTTATTAAAAAGGACAGACATTGCATAGTATGTTAGTCAAAACTAGCCCTTGAACAACTATAAACAATACAAGTATATAATGTACATTATATTATCGATAACATTACAACAATCCAAAATGTTCCAAAAAGGTTTTCATACATTGTTGGTAGCACATAATTAAAATATATTTTAAGTATTATATAATATATTATACAATTTACGAAATCCGTATCGTGACATTGTACATTTTAAGTGGCATGGAGGTTCATCTAAAATTACTCCCCCAATGTATGAAATGGACTGTTTCCCTATACCTGTCTTGATTTATCTATCTTGCATTTTGTTAATCAATTTCCCAGTGAAATATATAGCAGTGGTTCAATCATTTGTTCGTCATATTCGTATCTACATTACTACAAATGAAGTACAGTCCACTTCTGGTAAAGAGAGTTCAGCATTGGTTAACCCGAGTTTTGGTAACTAAAACCTGCATCATTACATTACAAACTAACAGTTATAACTTACTTCACCATGTTCGAAAGGAATAACACAACACATTACTGAGTAAAAAGCGTGTTCCCATTAAAAAAAGAGACATTAAAACTCAAGAGGACGCTCTTTAAAAACCTATTGGTCTTAACATTTACAAATAAAATGTTGTGCATGTCATGATTTGTTGAAATAGTGATTAGATAGAGAGATAATCAACGATTATTTAAAAACATCTTTACTATAGTACCTTTTTAAAAAGGAGAAGCAATTTTTTAATTTGTTAGCGGCCGGTTCAAAGTTATATTTTGTGTTCCCTACAATTTTTAAAATGTTATGTTAATGGATATCTCAGGCATTTCTGAACCAATTTTGATCAAATTATAGTTTATTCTGTCATTACAATTGTATGCTCTTTCAAATTTGATACAGTACTCCGTGTTTGATTATATCACACACATATTGTATGTAGCACCCTCTATACCAAAACCCAACGCAACTATCCTGTAATACCTTGATACCAAAAAAATATTTTCTCGGTAACGATTTCTATATCTCAATATGAATTCGGTCTAATATATTTTCTTTACACCTATAACGCGTCAATATCCCAATATTTGACCTCATTACATTTAAATATATGTGTAAATCCTCTCTAAAAAGTGCGAAACCGGCTAGAATCATCTGCAAACAATCCCAAATGCAAATAATACAGTAGGTTTGGAAATCTTTTGTATAAAATATGAGGAAAAACGCTGGTTCCACTACAGATCATTTTGAAACTCCACATGTAATCGGAGAAAACGGATAAATATGCCTTGACCACGAGCACCGAGTGGGATGTATGCGAATTTCATGAACTAATTGTAGGGAACAATGTTGCTGTGTTGCTGTGTTGCAGTGTTGCGTCCAAATGGACGTTTTTAAATTGTTGTTTAAACGTTAGAAAAAAGAAAAAAAAAACTTTCATGTATTTGATTTCAACTGCAAGTACCAGCATATAACCTGTCGGACGCTGGAAACGTTCTAAGAACGTTTTTTAAACGTTGATTAAGGAAGAAGACCTACGTGACCTAATAAAAAAAAAAACGTTTTGTAAACGTTGATTAAAGACGAATACGTGACCTAATTAAAACGTTTTGTAAAGTTTTGTGTTTGCTGGGTAGTGCCCGTAATGAATGTACTCGGGAGACTATTCACGAAAGCTTATGCGTATATTTATGAACTTAAAGGGATAGTTGATTTCTGGTAAGGAGAGTACAGTTTGGGTGAAACTGAATTTTAGTAACCAAAACCTACATCATTACATTGCAAACTAATAGTTATAACTAGAAAGGAACACAAAATTCCAAATGACGTAGTAAAAGACCATGTTATCATTCAAAAAGAGCCGTTAAAACGTAAGAGGGCGCCTTCTAAAAACTCATCGGTTTCAACCATTTTGAATAAAATAGTGTGCATGTGATGTTTTGTTGAAATAGTGATTAGATAGAATTAGATAGAGAAATAACCAACAACTATCAACATACCTTTTTTGTAACTTTTTGAAAAGAGGAAGCATTTTTTTGAATTTTTAACGGCTGGTTCAAAATTCTCTAATAAACCGGGGGCCCCAGCTTTATTACAAAATGTTACGTTTATGGATATTTCAGCCGTTTCTGAACCGATTTTGATCAAACAAAGATGATTGTATTATTTAGATAGTATGCTCTTTCAAATTTTACACTCAGTTTTTCATTATCTCACAAAAAAATAAGTAGTCTAGCGCCCTCTCTACCAAAACTCAACTACGCCTTTAATTAGGAGTTTGAAAGACCGATTCCAGCGATTACACGGCAATGTGTAAATTTGAATAATTTCGATTTAAAAAGTGTAAAATTGAGAGAAAATGTTATAATGAATAATAAGTATAATAAGAAGTCTGACGTCAATTAGCCAACCAATTTCCAACACCACTCATTGACCGAATAGGTAGGCGAAACGTTGGCCTAACGTTGGCTGGCCCACCGTCAAAATGTGGTGGTTTGTTAAAGGTTGGTTTGACGTCAGCTAGCCAACCAATATCCAACGTCGCTCATTAACAGAATGTTGTAGTAGGCGAAACGTTGGCCCAACGTTGGCTTGCCCGACGTCGAAATGTGGTTGTTTGTTAAAGGTTGGTTTGACGTCAGCTAGCCAACCAATATCCAACGTCGCTCATTTACAGAATGTTGTAGTAGGCGAAACGTTGGCCTAACGTTGACTTGCCCACCGTCGAAATGTGGTTGTTTGTTAAAGGTTGGTTTGACGTCAGCTAGCCAACCAATATCCAACGTCGCTCATTTACAGAATGTTTATGCAGGCGAAACGTTGGCCTAACGTTGGCTTGCCTACCGTCGAAATGTGGTTGTTTGTTAAAGGTTGGTTTGACGTCAGCTAGCCAACCAATTTCCAACGTCGCTCATTGACCGAATATTTTCGTAGGCCAAACGTTGGCCTAACGTTGGCTTGCCTTCTGTTGAAATGTGGTTGTTTGTCAAACGTTGGTTTGACGTCAGCTAGCCAACCAAAATCCAACGTCGCTCATTTACAGAATGTTGTTGTCGGCGAAACGTTGGCCCAACGTTGACTATCCTACCGTCGAAATATGGTTGTTTGTTAAAGGTTGGTTTGACGTCAGCTAGCCAACCAATTTCCAACGTCGCTCATTGACCGAATGTTGTAGTAGGCGAAACGTTGGCCCAACGTTGGCTTGCCCGACGTCGAAATGTGGTTGTTTGTTAAAGGTTGGTTTGACGTCAGCTAGCCAACCAATATCCAACGTCGCTCATTTACAGAATGTTGTAGTCGGCGAAACGTTGGCCTAACGTTGGCTTCCCCACCGTCGAAATGTGGTTGTTTGTTAAAGGTTGGCTTGACGTCAGCTAGCCAACCAATATCCAACGTCGCTCATTAACAGAACGTTGTAGTCGGCGAAACGTTGGCCGAACGTTGACTATCCTACCGTCGAAATGTGGTTATGTATTAAACGTTGGTCTGACGTTAACGAGCCAACCAATATCCAACGCAAGTCATTGACACAGTGTCGTAGTAGGCGAAACGTTGGTTAAACGTTAGCCTGCCCACCGTCGACATGTGGTTGTTTGCCAAACGTTAGTACGACGTCAACTAGCCAACGAATATCCAACGCCACTCATCAACAAAATGTCGCAGTAGGCGAAACGTTGGCCCAACGTTTGTTTTTCGACCAAAGAATTATGATTGTTCGTCCAACTATAACCCAACGTTGTTTCAACGTACATTTGCCGACCAGTTTGCCAAAAGTCAACAGAAAACGTTGGCGTAACGTTGTCTTAACGTCAGCTCTCCGACTGCAAAAATTTGGTTGCATATTTACCTTAGGCCAACGTTGGCTCAACGTTGTTTTGCCAACCGCGACGGTGCCGACTATAGACTACGTTGGGCCAACGTAGCATTGTTATCTGGGACAATTGTCAAAAATTGAATGAAGATTGAAGTGACAACATTTCTGGCCAAATCAATCAGCAAATGTATCATGTTTTTGTTTCTCTCTCTGACTCAGGAACTGAATTTGAAATGAAGTTATATGATACAGTAAGCCCTTGCACTTGCTGTTGCAGGGGTGGATGCGCGCCTAACTCAAGTGAACGCTACCGCGGAGCGGTAGCGTTCAAGGTCGGGCTCATAGTGCCCCCGAATTTATGCGCTAATGTGCACAATAAGTGTGCTTAAAATTATAGATATGATACGGTACTTACCACCGTGTAGATGATACATATGTTATGCAACTATGGGGTGGATCAGAATGATGATTTTTAGCTCCATTCCGCATCAAAATGAGTGATTTATGCACCCCTACAAGAAAAGGGGTTAACCCCTTACTCCATTGCCTTGAAAAAAGCCTGATAGTCAGCTGGCCTCATTGTCCAAGTAAACACTGGGGGATTCCCCTGTCTACCTAGCCTTAAAACTAGATGTTTTTCACACTATTGATCAATTTGATGCTGTTTATGTCTGTATAAATTGCATAATTGCTTTGGCCTTTGTTCAACAAACAATTATAGCATGCCTTCATTGAATCATTGTGTTAATCTGTTCAAAGCTGGTTGTAAAGAATTCCTTAGAGTTGACCTATATTCATTGTTATATACTTTGGAATGCGATACAAAAGCCACATGTATTGACTATTGTCTTGTCCAGAAACCTATTGAAATGCTGTACCCCTGCAAATAGTACAAGTCAGAGTACTTTGCAGAACCCATTGTCAGTTAGGTCATTCAGACACTAATCTCTGAAATAATCCCTTCAGCCTTTTGATAATACTGGCTGGCAGACAAGCCTAAACATGTAAACAACTGTTCTAAAACCTGTGGTTGAGGGCTGCACAGTCAGAAAGCTCAAGCTCAGATTGGAGCTTCAAGTCATAGATCAAATAATTTAAAAAATGGAATTTAAAGTGCTTCTGACATTGGAAAGCTCATGTAAGTTTTAAATTATATTCAATTCTAACCCCCTGTTATGTTAAGTTTGATTAATTGGTGAGATTTTAGCTAGAAATGATTTTATGATTTTTGCCAGTCTCACAAATTTGTTTACTGCAGCCTGCCTATGAGAGTGACCCTAGGGTGTGATTTATGCACCTCCTCGACTTCTATCTGTGTTGTATCGCGACTTCTGAACGATCGATGATCGCGCGAACGGTCTCCATTCAAGTACCGCGCCCGCCGAATAGACGGCAGATCTGACTCGCGCGTTTAGTGGTCGTACGGTAATCGATCGTTCAGAAGTCGCGATACAACACAGATAGAAGTCGATGATGTGCATAAATCACTCATTTTGATGCGGAATGGAGCGAAAAATCATCATTCTGATCCACCCCATAGTTGCATAACATATGTATCATCTACACGGTGGTAAGTACCGTATCATATCTATAATTTTAAGCACACTTATTGTGCACATTAGCGCATAAATTCGGGGGCACTATGAGCCCGACCTTGAACGCTACCGCTCCGCGGTAGCGTTCACTTGAGTTAATGCGCGCCCAGGTGTAGACTTTTTCGTATGTGGCGCAATATAAATGCATACAATACGGCCACATACGATCATGCCACTTTATATTAAAATGCTCATAAAAATAACTACACAACATCAAAGTCAAAAACTCACCTCATGAACAATGTAAAGCGTTTCCAATCGATTTGTATATTCCCTTGTAAAAATCCTGCAGTAAAAATGTGATATTTTCCGGTCCAAAATATCACACGGCGATTACTAGCATTGAATTAACCACAGTCGTCGAAGTGTAGGGCGCGCGATGATAAAATTACGATGTGCCGTTTATGTATATCGAACGTAGAGGGCTTTATCATAGCCAACTACCGAGATCGCTGTAGCGAACTGCTGCGTAATCCGACTAAAGAGACGTCAATACAAACAACACGCGACTGCTGAATCGGATTTTGATAGCGGTAGTCCGCATAACGGTACATGTAGCCTTTCGATCAAGTCGCACAATATGTTTTTTATAATTTTTTGACATTGTAAATTGATTGTAAATCAATAAAATTGGAAGTAGTACACATCTAAATTAGTTTTCTTAGTTTGATAATATTTATAGATTATATTAAATAGCAGCTGACAGCGATTATTTTTGGACAAAACCAATTAAATTGTCAACATATTTGACTTGGTGTCTTGAATTTAGCTAACCATATACGATCTATACAAAAGTCACGGAGCCCCGTGTATTACATGTCATGTGTCTACTGCGACAGATGCCGAGCAGAGGTAAGCACAAAATATCAATTTTACGCTAATTTTGTGGTGCTGTATTTTGATTTCACACATATTCCGCCGTAACAATTCACATTTGTATCACCTTATGACAAATTTGAGCGGATTTATTTTGCAGAAAGTAAGCAACTGCAAGAAACTGTTTTGTCATTCCAATCGTATGGATTGTCATACCGTTATTTCCCACTACAGTCGCAAGGGGCTTACGCAGTAAGCCCCTTGACTTGCAGGGGTGATGCGCGCCAGTCTTACAGTTCCAGTTCCAGTCGGCAGCAACGTTCTCGCCAGGCCGTTTTCGCGTGGCGGTGCCGCCACGCGTAAATTTATTCTTCAAACTTGCGCCACCCGAAAATTTTGATGAGATAATACCGCCATGTGTAAAATCAATAAATTCATGACAATTTCCCCATATTTGCAGACACCATTTTCATAATTCATATTAACTCAAGTGAACGCTACCGCGGAGCGGTAGCGTTCAAGGTCGGGCTCATAGTGCCCCCGAATTTATGCGCTAATGTGCACAATAAGTGTGCTTAAAATTATAGATATGATACGGTACTTACCACCGTGTAGATGATACATATGTTATGCAACTATGGGGTGGATCAGAATGATGATTTTTTGCTCCATTCCGCATAAAAATGAGTGATTTATGCACCTCATCGACTTCTTTCCGTGTCGTATCGCGACTTCTGAACGACCGATGATTGCGCTATAGTCTTCATTCAAGTCGCCCGCCGATTCCAAGTAAACGACAGATCGATCTGACGCGTAAGTCCGTACGACCACTAAACGCGCGCGTCAGATCTGCCGTCTATTTGGAATCGGCGGGCGACTTGGATGAAGACTAAAGCGCAATCATCGGTCGTTCAGAAGTCGCGATACGACACGGAAAGAAGTCGATGAGGTGCATAAATCACTCATTTGTATGCGGAATGGAGCAAAAAATCATCATTCTGATCCACCCCATAGTTGCATAACATATGTATCATCTACACGGTGGTAAGTACCGTATCATATCTATAATTTTAAGCACACTTATTGTGCACATTAGCGCATAAATTCGGGGGCACTATGAGCCCGACCTTGAACGCTACCGCTCCGCGGTAGTGTTCACTTGAGTTAAATTCATATTTGATTATTTGTCTCCACAAATACAACAAATATTATTGCCAAATAAAGCCGCATCCTCACTCTTAAATCGCCTCGAGGAGACGAGGAAATCTCCGATATGATTTTAGAAACACGCACCGTACACCCAGCCCTCGCCCGGTCGTCCGGCCGGCCACCCGCAGGCGCGGCCGCCAGCACAGGCAGCTGGAATCTCATAAAGCGGTCTGCAAAAATGCAGTGTTTCGCTCTCAAATTCATCTTTTTATACGGCAATAAAATGACAAGTATCGATATTTTGCTGGATTTATGAAACAATATTTACGGAAATATAGTTACAGAATATTTAGTATTACCTCAGTTTTTAGCAAAATATTACTTTTCACGAAGTAAAACATTCAAAACTCAAGCGCTTGTTACGCGAGCGAGACTTTCGATAAGCGATTGAACATAGCAGAAAATCAGATCGTTTGCGATCGTTGCCAATTTCTGGCCTGTGATATCATATAACGTGTAGTGTAGTCTACGCCGGCCCGTTCGCAAATTGGCAACAAAGTGCGCTAGGTTCACCTGGTCCCGAGCGAGTTAGAAAATTTATATCGAGATTATCAGCGCATTTTTTTGGCCGTTTTGCAGGTAATTGTTCTCGTATTTGTTTTAAAAGCCTTGCAAACATGTAAGTAAAATAAGAGATAGTCTAGAATAGGTGCGATCGTAATAATTTTGCATTTTCGTTCCTTTTCGGCACTTTTTAAGAGTGCAACTTACAAGGCAGTTGGCGCGCTAGCTAGCTACCTCTCTCGCAGCGCGGGGCCTGCCGAAACTCTGGCAGACCTTCTAGTGCGTGTTCCGTATCATTCAATTGACAGGTTTTTTTTTTTCGACGCACATGTTCAATTTGCGTCTCTCAATTTGTCAATCAAATCGATAATTTTGCGAAAATAACCACTCATACGGTAAAATATGTACTTTTACACTAACATTGGGCAATTTTCTAGATTATTTTTTTTCATTTCTGATGTTGCAAATTTCACATTGAAAAGTCGGGCAACGGGAAATGTGGCGATATCTGATGACTCCCTGCCCTACCCCTAGCCCTGCGGTGCGGCATCCCGCGCTTGATTAGCAGCAACACCATGCGCCACGGGTAATTTTTCCGACATATAAGTTTGTGTTTTTGCGCCACGGGTAAATTTTTTCCTGGCGAAAACGCTGGTCGGCAGGCCAAGCATGGCAGAGTCTCGGAGATCATCGACATCAGGAATAATCAGAAGTCTTACTCTTAAAGCAATTTACCTGAAACAAATGTGTAATATGAGCAACAACAAAATATCTGAATAATAATAATTCAACTACTAATTAATAGTCTAAAGTGACCAAACTCTGCCAAAATAATATTATAAATATATTCTTAATCTTATACTTGTACTTGTTTGCATTCTCAGGCCAGGCAGATATCATCAGGAGCAATCAGACGGATTAAGTATAACATAGTAATTAATCTGAAACAAATATGAATGAAGTCATGATAATAAATTGACCTATTTGAAGTAATTAAAGTAACCAAATTCTTATATCTTTTTTGCATTCTCAGGAACTGACATCAAATCGGGGATGGCTGTGTTCCAGTCCGCAGACCAAGCAGAGATAATCAGCAGCAACCAGAAGTATGAAGTCTAAAATAAAGTAATCAACCTGAAACAATTATATGAACAACAAAACATGCCTGAGGCTGAATTCATGATAATAATTTGACAGATTCAAAGTAATTAAAGACAAGTGACCAAATTGTTATTCATTTTTGCATTCTCAGTGACTGAAATCAATTCGGGGATGGCTGTGTTCCAGTCGGCAGGCCAGGCAGAGATCATCAGGAGCAACCAGAAAGATGAGGTCTACCAGTCCCAGCTCAAGGGGAGCATCAACGATGTCATTCAGTCGCTGCTAGGTATACATTTTACAATAAACACATTCCCTGAAAGATTCTAAAATCCTTATAGTCTCTGTGCATATTTTAAGCAAAGGGTTAGGTATACTTTTTCCAATAAACACATTCCCTGAAAGATTCTAAAATCATTGTATAGAATCTGTGTGTCTTTTAATTAACCCCTTGGCTACAACTTACAAGAACCGGGTGGGCTGTGTACAAAGTCTATGAAGATTTCAGAATCTTGAAGGGAACAGGTTAAAGGGGTAATCTGCTTTTCAACCTGGTTAAGGTGAGCTTTGTAAAGTTTAGAGGGATAGTATAGTTCTGGTCTGAATTTTAGTATCCAAAACTAGCACCATATCATTACTAACTAATATTTATAACTCCACCATGTCCAAAAGGTAGAATAAATTAAAAACGGCTACATTAGGAGACTGTTATCATTCAAAAAGCAGCCATTATAAGACACAAGAGGGCGTTCTCTATCAACATATTGGTTTCAACCATTACTTATGAAAAATTGTGAATGTGATATTTTGTTTAAATAATGATTCCATCTTTATAGAGACATCATCGAAAACTATTTAAAAACCTCTTTAGTACATTTTGGAAAAAGTTTAGGCATTTACTGCATTATATATTTTTCTTCAATTATCAATAGAATTTAAATAGAAATTTATTGATATTTCTGCTGTTTCAGAACCAATTTTGACCAAATAAAGTTTGTTTTATATTTAAAATCACATGCTCTTCAAAATGTAACAATTCATTTTTCATTACCTCACACATTAATTATTTCTTGAGGCGCCCTGTAAACCAAAACTGTACTATCCCTTTAAAAAAAAAACATGCTGACTTTGCAAATATCGTTGGAAATATCAATACTTTACAGAGATATATTTGTGGTGTTTTTTTTACTCTTTTAGGAGCCAGATTCTGGGTGAGATGGCGCAAGGAGCTGGACGTACTGTCAGACATCCTGTACTTCGGCCTGACCACAGTGGCAGGTATTTATCAATCATACTGACATTACCATTCTACTGTCATGTGTAGCAGGTTATGCATATACGATGCATGTGTTGCAGGTATCAGATACTGCCAACACATGTGTTTTTTCTATGTATACTCTGTGCTACAATGACTGTATATGGGGTGTAGTAGTAAATGAAAGCTTTGAATATTTACTGCATAAAATAAATAACAATTACATTTATGATGATAAAAAATCCTTTATTTTTTACTGAAACAGTGGCATGCACCGTTCAAAACATTTAACTAGAGCTTAGAATACATGCAAAGAAAATTGATGATCAACATTTTGTTATGCTTTCAATTATACAGCTTGAACGCATTATTGAACAAAAATTCAGGTTGAGCTTCTTCATCAATGGAGAAAAACAGTGCCAAACTGTTAAAATGATTATTTGTATTGATTTTGTTTTTTATCTTAGGCTCGTGAAAGTGGGTGGCTATCTATCATTACATCGCTTAATTTAATTTGTTAATGTTTTGTCAATTAATTGCAGACACATTAATAAAACTAGTATACTGGTCTGTTTCTCTTCCATTCATTGTGTGCAGGCTATCAGACACTTGGTGAGGAGTATGTCAACATTCTTCAGGTAGACAACACCAAGAGGGCTATCCCAAGTACCAAGGTAGGCTAGAGACAAATTACAGACTGATTCTTGTTTTATCATGGCACACCATCGATCCATTCAATTCAATTTTTGTTTTCCTTTTAAATACACCATGTAGTGACAGTGGTAATACGACACTGGTCAAGGCCCTTTTAAAAAAATGTTTTTTTTTTAGTCCCTTCAGTGCAATACCTTTGGGACCCAGTTTAATAAAAAAAAAAAGCATGATGACTTAGTCATGGCTCTGTGTGGCCAGATATTTTAAATCGGGTTTAATAGGACATTTTCTTATTAAAATCAGGGTCCCCCACACTAAAAAAGGTGCAAGATGTATTGAATTTTTGTGACCAGAAAGTTAGTTAGATTTTGTTTTTTATATTTACCAGTGTTCTTTTGAATGAGAATGCACTGTATTCAGTAATATTAAATGTTGATTTGTTGACTTTTTTACAATTTGTCCACCTTCTAGAGGTGCATACTCCTAGTGGCCCGCTTTACATCTATAGTTCCCCATATCTCCTTGACAGGGCCCTACCTAACACTCTCACCTAGTAGAGACCTCTAAATAAAAAAACCTACCAAACTTTTTCTTTATTCATATCTTTTTTATTCATGAATTTGTGTATTTTGTTGTATTTTGTCCACCTACCAGCACCTTCCATACTCTTATTGGCCCTTAGGCCTTTACATCTAGAGTGCCCCATATCTTCCTGACAGGGTCCTAATAAAACACTTTCACTAGGTGGAGACCTCTAGAAAAACTACAGCACTCTCATTTTAATCTTTCCTTTTTATTCATTTATTTTTTTCTTTCTTTTTTATCCACCTTCCAGAGGCGCATACTCTTAGTGGCCCTTCACATAGGGGCCCCATACTCCTGGACAGGGCCCTAACAAAGCTCTCTCACCAGCTAGAAGCAGGCTACCGATTGGCCAGTCTCTCAGATCAGGCAAATAACAGGCTTCGTGATTGGTTGCCCTCCGTCAGAAGTGCGTTGACCTTTGTCAATCGCATCCACATGGCCATGTTCTACATGCGAGGCATCTTCTACCACATAGCCAAGCGGATGTCTGGAATCCAGTATGTAAGTAATTTGATTTAACCGATTACATATGGGAGGAGGGGGGGGGGGGGGGGGGGGATAGCAATTGAACTGTTCCCTACTAGATTTTGCAATAGAGTTAATACACATACAGGGCCCACCAGGTTCCCATAGGCAATGGGATAAGATCCATTCTGAATCTATGGATGGCTTAACTTCTTAGATGCATTTCTAAAAGTTGTTTACCAAAAAAAAAACAGCATTGGGAAGTAACGGAAAGCAGCTATAAAAGGCCAAGTAATTTATCAATATTGTTGTAATAGTATAAAAGAGGATTTATATGGTAAAAACATTAACCTTTATATCGTTAAATGCAGAAATATAAGTTGAAAATTCCATGCGCACTGCTGAGATTGAGCCAAAATCTCAGAGCTTTTTCATCAATAGAGCACCTGCACTTAGCATGCAGCGCTACTATTATGATTAACTACAAGTATTTTGTGTCATTTAATTATTCCCTCAAATTGGGTGGCATGGCCCAGAGCTGACTTAGAGGTCCCAAGTACATACTTTTCAAATCAATTTCCTCCCCACAATGTTAAGGATTAAAGAAATTCATCTCATTTCTCATTAAAGAACTTCATCTCATCTCATGTTGTCTATTCACTCCCTCTTTTTCACAGATTCAAGTCAGGCGATCACCGGCATCTAAGGCCCTACAGAAGAGCTTCCACATATTGGGCTGGTTATCAGGCATCCAGCTTACAGTCACATTGCTGTGGTATGCGGTACAGCTCAGAGGAGTGATTGGGCACCAGTCTGAAACAAGTGCTCAAGAGAAAGAAAGGCAAGTTTGTACTTTGGGCTTTCCAACTGCAATTATGGATGTGGCTTTATATTGAAGTTTGCACGGCTTTATCGTTTGCACATCAATTCGCACAATCAAGCCACTAAAATTGTACTTTTATACAAGTTTTAATACTGTCCTAATATCAATTTTGCCACCCAATGTATGAATTAAACCCAAGGACTTCAAAGTATATAATTCGGGCCAAATACAGTAGTTCTTGGCTTCTTGCCCATCATCAAAATTAGAGATAACTTTACATGACTAGACCTAGCTAATAAATTTGCATAATTTCTCAAAGGAGCCCCCAGCCACCCTCTCCTTTATGCCTGTGCATCATAACTACAATTGTATGTAATGCAGCTGCTGTACTTCATCCCAGTATTGCTTCACATTTTAATTACCATTACAATGTTCATGCATAAATTACATTTGTAGGAATGCAGCAGTAGACTCTCAGCATGTAGACCCGAGATGGCGCTGTTCACTTTGTTTGGAACGGAGGCGAAACACGACCTGTCCTCCCTGCGGTCACCTCTTCTGTTGGGACTGTATCATGGAGTGGAGCAGAACAAAGGTAAGAAATGGCGTAGCCAGAAATCCTGAGGGCTGGGGGGGGGGGGGGTTCAAGGTATAAATTGAGGGGGGGAGCACGCCTGTTGGT